>RJWJ010002782.1:0-94883 GCA_004363605.1 Indri indri | reverse complement strand
GTACTATTCAGCTTTAAGAAACAATGGTGATATAGCACCTCTTGTATACTCCTGGATAGAGCTGGAACGCATTCTACTAAGTGAAGTATCCCAAGAATGGAAAAACAAGCACCACATGTACTCACCATCAAATTGGTATTAACTGAACAACACATAAGTGTACATATAAGAATAACATCTATTGGATGTCGGGCAGGGGGGAGGGGGTAGAGAAAGGGGGGAGGGGGAGGAGGGGACGAATATATGCATACACAAAGAGTGCAATGCGCACCATCCAAGAGATGGACACGCTTGAAACTGGTACTTGGGGGGAAGGGGGGGCAAGGGTAACATACGTAACCTAAACATCTGTGCCCCTATAATAACAAACAATAAAAAAAAATAAAAATAAAAGTTGATAACAAGTCTATCTTTCTAGGGGTAGACATACCAGATAAAATACAGAATGCCTAGTTAAATTTCAAATTCAGATAAACAATGAATAATTTTTAGTACAAGTATGTCCCAAATATTGCATGAGATATGCTAAAAATTTATTCATTGTTTATCTGAAATAAAATTTAACTTAGTGTACTGTCTTTAAATTTGCTAAATCTAGCAGTCCTACAAAGGAGCCTATAAGTATCTATCTGCTCAATTCTAGGAGAAATGCTGCTTTATATACATCATTAGAATCTCTTCATGGATAAGTGTACCTTGTGGAATTACTCATGAACTTATTATTGAACATGTGAGAATGCAAGACTCTAAAGCCTGTTAAACTGTTATTAACATGTGACTTATATTGTGAATAAAATACCAATAAATATGTATTATGCTAAAATAAATAGCACACACAAATGGTTCCAAACACAGTATGACTTGATTCCCAAAGCCATAATCAAACGGTTTCATGCAAATGAAATGGCTCCAGTAGTTATCAGAGTAATGATGTTGTGAAACAGCCTTACTGTCAGGTAACCTTATCTTTTATGCACTTTTTAAAGTGCCTAAAATGTCACACTAAAACACTTTTAAAATTAAATAATGCTTTGCTATTTCTGAAGTGAGATGCCTGCTGAGTTGAAATCATTTTTAAAAAGAAGAAACCTGAGTAATTTTTCTTCAAAATTGGGTAGTTATCTGATTCCGTGGAAGAAATACATTAACATATTTTAGGTTAAACTAAACATTTTAGTAAATGTTTAGTTACAACAATCAATATTTCTAAATGAAATGATCATTCCAGAGATACATCCAAAGGTTGAGCTATGGAAACTGAGGTTCCCTGTACTCTCTGTACAAACATCCAAGAGGTTTTATGATAAACTGAGGGTAACCATGGTTCACAGGAGAGTTTTCAACCTTTTTTTATTCAGCAATACTGACCCTTTCATGTCGGGCTCTAACTCCTGGAACTTACTTAACCCACCATCTGGGGTCAGTTGACATATTCTTGCTAGGTGTACTCCACATCCGTCTCAAGCACCACAAACCAATCTAAGACAGGGGAAAATTAAGGAAATTTGGCCAACACTTGGTGATTCTGCATCCCATAACATTGCAGCCTAACTATCCTGATCCTGTGCTCTGGTAACAATAATCATTGACAGGTTTGGCCCCCAGACATGAAACTCAATGTAGGTGTCCAACTACACTATATCGGTAGGTGGTTGCATGAGTTTCCAACCTTCAAAATGATCTTTTTCATCCAATTGTCTCTTCACCTACTCAAGTGAAGTCCCTACAATTTAGAATGAACAGGAGAGAGAACCTGTGCAAAATAATAATAATAATAATAAGCTATCAAGTGAGTTCAGCCTGGCACAGAGAAGAGAAAGACAAGAAAGCACTGCTCTGTGGAGCGCTGAGCTCTATGATGCTGGGAAGTATGTTGATCTGGGAAAGTATTGGGATATGGGATTCCACTGGTTGTGCAGAAAGAAAGCACTAAACCTAATTTTTCTCTTTTACATATTTTGCCTTGAACTAGCTGATTTTTCTCCTGGTTATGGCTCACATTTTCTACTTCTTTGCAAGTATAGTAATTTTTATAAAGTTACTGCTGGATGTTGTAAATGTTACAAGATTCATCATTTATATTTTGTTGTTTTCCTTTTTATTGTATATATTTAAGGTGTCCAATGTGATGCTTGGAGATATATATATATATATATATATATATATATATATATATATATATACACACATTACTACGCAGTCAAGCAAATTATCCTATTTGTCACCTTCCATAGTTACCTTTTCTATTCTTTTGTTTTGTGGTAAGAACACTTAGAATGTACTCTTTAAGCAAATTTTTTCGTATGCAGTACAATATTATTAGCTATGGTCCTTATTCTGTACATTAGGTATGTGTCTTCATCCCACATAACTGCAAGTTTGTACCCTTTGACCTACTCCTTCCCATTTCCTCTCCCTCCCCACCTCAGGAACCACTGTTCTACTCTCTGTTTCTATGTATTTGACTTCTAAAAAGATTACACATATAAGTGAGATCATTCAGTATTTTTCTTTCTATGTTTGGCTTATTTCACTTAGCACAATGTCTTCCAGGTTCATCCATGTTTTTCCAAACAGTAATATCGTCTTCCTTTTTAAGGCTGAATAATATTCTAATGTGTATGTATATGTGTGTGTACCACAATTTCTTATCCATTATCCATCAATGAAAACTTACATTCTTTCCATAGAAGTGCAGATACCCATATAAAGTGTTGATATCATTCCATTTGGGTATATACTCAGCAGAAAGATTGCTGGGTCATATAGTACTTCTATTTTTAATTTTTTGAGGAACCTCCATATTCTTTTACAATGGCTGTACCAATTTACACTCTAACCGAGAGTGTGCAAAAGTCCCCTTTTCTCCACACCCTTCTCAACACTTGTTATCTCTCTTTGATACTAGCTATCCTGACAGATATGAGCTGATATATCATTGCAGTTTTGATTTGCATTTCCCTGGTGATCTGTAGTGTTAGGCACTTTTCATATACTTGCTGGCCATTTGTATGTCTTCTTTGGAAAAATGTCTATTCAGGTTCTTTGCCCATTTTTTACTGGGTTATTTGTTTTCTTGCTATTGAGTTGTTTGAGTTCCTAACATATTTTTGATATTAACCCCTTATCAGATATATGGTTTGCAAATATTTTCTCCCAATCTGTAGGCTGCCTTTTCATTTGTTGATTGTTTTCTTTGCTGGGCAGAAGCTTTATAGTTTGATGTAGTTCCATTTGTTTATTTTTGCCTTTGTTGCCTGAGCTTTTGCTGTGATATCCAAAAAATTATTGTCAAGGCCAATATCAAGGAACTTTTCCTCTGTGTTTTCTTCTAGGAGTTTTATGGATCGATGTGTTACATTTTAGGTCTTTACTCCATTTTGAGTTGATTTTTGTGTTTGGTGTAAGATAAGGGTCCAATTTAATTCTTTTGCGTATGTCTATCTAGTTTTTCCAAAATCATTTATTGAAGAGACTATCCTTTCCCCATTGTGCCTTCTAGATGACTTTGTCAAAAATTAGTTGACCATGTATGCCTGGATTTATTTCTGGTCTCAATTTTGTTCCATTGGTTTATGTGGCTGTTTTTATGCCAGTAGTATTCTGTTTTGATTACTATAGCTTTGTAACATAATTTGGAATCAGGAAGGGTGATGCCTCCAACAAGAACAATCAGACAAGAAAAAGAAATAAAAGGTATCCAAATCATGAAGAAGTAAAAAATTATCTCTGTTTACTGATGATATGTAGAAAATCATAAAAATGCCACAAAAAATTGTTAGAACTAAAAACTGAATTTAGTAAAGTAGTAGGATATAAAAATCAACATACAAAAATGGCTTGCATTTCTTTATAACAATAACACTCTATTTGAAAAAGAAATCAAGGGAGCAAACTCATTTACTATGGCATCAAAAAGAATAAAATACTTCAGACTAAATTTAACCAACAAAGTGAAAGTACTGTACACTGAAAACTCTAAAACATTGATGAAAGAAATTAAAGATGATAGTATAAATGGAAAGATATCTCATATTTGTCAATTGGAAGAATACCATTAAAATATCCATAATACACATCCAAAGTAATATATACATTCAACACAATCCCTATCAAAATTCCAAAGGCATTTTTCACACAAATAAAAAAAAAAAACTATCCTGAAATGTGTATGTAACCACAAAAGAACCCAAACATTGTCTTCCTTTATTGTCTGTAAGTGCCTTGGCATCATACTAGCCCACAGCAATCTCAAACTCCTGGGCTCAAGTGATCCTCCTGCCTCAGCCTCCCAAGTAGCTGGAACTGCAGGCATGCACCACCACTCCTGGCTAAATTTTTCTATTTTTAGTAGAGACTGGGTTTCGCTCTTACTCAGGCTGGTCTTGAACTCCTGATCTCAAGCGATCCTCTCGTGTGGGCCTCCCAGAGTGCCAAGCTTTGTTTAGGCAAGTCTAAAGCAGCCTTTACTCTAGGACTACTTTGGCTCTACTGCTAAGGCATGACCTTTGCGGGGTCTACAAGCACACCTGGTGTTCAAGAAGTTATGCCTACTCTGACTGGTCAGAACAATCATGTTGAGATTCAGATCATGTTTTAGCTAATAGCTCTCAAGTAGTTGATCTTTCCTTGGTATTTGCTGTTTGTCCAGCTTCACGCAGTCTCACCTTATGTATGTCACAGCTTAATATTTGGAGGAAAATTTAAGAGTACCTTGTTCAGGTTTTTTGAGCTCTTTCTTATATTCTTTCGTGCAAATTCAAGTCACTTCTGTCTCTCTAATCCATAATCTGCCTTCTCAGCCTAGAAGCATTCATTCATCCATTCAATAAATGTTGATTATTCAACTACCATTTGCTAGTCATACTGTTCTAGATGCTTGGAGGGAATATTAATGCAAAAAACATATAAAACCTCTAAATTCTAGAGGGATATAACATTTACATATGTGGGAGACAATCAACAGAATAAAAGCAGAATAAATGAATAATAAAAACATAAATTATACAGTATGTTAAATGATAATATCTATAGAAAACAAAAGAGAAGACTAAGAGGCATCAGGATATGGAACACTAAAATTTTAAATGGATAGCTAGGGTAGATCTCATTAAAAATGTGGGTTTTGAACAATGAGATGAGGCAATTGGCCACATGGATATCTAAGAGAAAAGCTGAGGGAACAGAAGAGTGTTCATGGAGGTTTGAAGCATCAGCAAATAATTACAGTGTCTAGAACTGAGTGAGATATGTAAAGCTATGTCAGCCATTATAAAGATTTTGGCTTCTGCTCTGAGTAAAGTAGGGAGCATTGCAGGGTTTTAGCAGATGCAGAATAAAATTTGATGTACATTTAAAAAGAAACATTCTTCCTGCTCTGTTGTAAGTGGATGGTACTGGAACAAGCAGGAAATAAGGGAAAACAGTTGTGAGGCTCTTGCAATAATCATGATCATGGACAAGTGTTGTGACAATGGAGATAGCAAGAAGTGGTCAGATTCTGTATAAATATTTTTAAGGTGAACTTCATAAAATCTTATAAAATAAGATTGTGAGCATGAAAGAGAAACAAAGAGGAATCTTAGGTAATTCAAGATTTTGGGCTGAGAAACTGGGAGGCTGGAGCTTCCTTCCAGTGAGATAGAGAAAGCTATGGATAAAGCCTATTTGTGGGAGGAATACTAGGAGTTGAGTTTTAGATTGAAGTAGCAGATTACTAATAGACATCCAAATAAAGATTTCTAGCAGATAAGCAAACATAAGGGACTGAATTTCAGAGGAGATGTCTGAGCTAGGGATATAAATTTTGGAGTCATCTTCATAGAAATTATATTTAAAGTTATGAAATTCAAAGATATCACCAGGGGTGAGACTCTAAAGAGATAGGAAAACAAGAGCTAAGTCTTGGGGAACCACAACATTGAGAGTTCAGGGAGAAGAAGAATTAGCAACAAAGGAGACAGAGAAGGAGGATCTAGTGAGATTGCAAAATCAAAAGAATGATGTCCAGGAAGTTAAATGACAGAAGGGTATCACAGAGAAAGATGTGCTCAACTCTGCTAACTGCCGCCAGTTAGTCAAGTATGTGAGGGCTAAGAACTGACCACTGCGTTTAGAAACTTAAAGGCCATTGGAGACTTAGTAAGAAGAATTTTGATGGGGTGGGTGGGGGCCAAAGCCTGATGGGAGTTGATTCAAGAAGGAATGAGAGCAAAGGAACAGGAAGCACTAGCTCAGTAAATTTCATCAAGGAGTTCTTGGCCTGGAGAGTGAGAGAATGAATGAACCAGGGGAAATAGCATAGCTGCCAAGCAACACTGGGTGCACCTGAGGTTCATGATTGCAAATATAAAGGAAGTCCAGTCAGGGTGGTTGTAAGTTTTCCAGCCACATACTGTCCAAATGCAGGCAAGAACTACACAGAGATTTAAGCCTGAGCCATGATTTTGCCATAAAGATTTGGGATCAGATTGTAAAGATAGATCATGAAATTTAAGCAGGGAAGGAGGTTCAAGGGTTTAGGAATTAGTGGATTTCAGGACCCAGGCAGAGCTGTCCATCCACAGCATTAATTCCAAATGGGTGGGCATCATATCCATCTGGTATTCTAGGAATGTGATCTGGAAAGAAAGGTGTGGCATCCCTTTTCCAAGTAACAGAGAAAAATGAACAAATGGGTCAGCCAGGCAGCTGATTGGACATCAATTTCTCATATGTACCAAATGCTATTACATGTTCCTGTAATCACGGGAAATGAAAAAAGAAAAAATAGATTTTCTCCAAAGTCTTCAAAGAGGAGATCTAATTTGGTTGAAAAGAATGCTCTTCACACTCCTGAACCTCACTTTGCCCATGGAACTTCAGCCTGTATATTGAATTGCAATAGCTGGTTTCTTACTACTAACTTCATAATTTTGTTTTCTAATATTGTGTCTATCAGGGCTGCTTAGGGATATGTGGATTTTTGAAGCATGAATATTTTAGTCAGAGCTCATTGTTTACAAGGATCCAAACTTCATTTTAGCGAACTCTGGAAAAGATAAATTTGTTGTAAAAGAAAGAAACAAACAAAAAAAACAGGCCATCTTAGGGGTAAAATAAGGACTCAGCCAGGCCTCACGGGAAGTGGGACAGGAACGTTCTCTCTGTCTTCTTCATGGGCCATGTGGCTGTTACCATTTCTGCATCTTCCTGCCTAGTCTTCCTTTCAACAAACTTCCTCTGTTTGCAAATCAAAGAACATGGGTCCAGTTCCATCCTATTTGTCCTCACAGATCCAATACAGACCTCACGAGTGACCAAGGTCTCTGTGTCTCTATATCAACATTTTCAAGGGGGATTCCCTCTCGTGGGATACTGGCCTGTTGATTGATGAGTTGAACTAGACAGATGTCTACCAAAGGCTCCTCAATGAACTGTAGTCAGAGAAAGGTGAAGTTATATAACCATTGCTGTCATAGTTCCTTCCCAGAACAAAGGACTGCAGAGGGATAAACATGTCCATTGCAAGAAAAATCACAGGACTCTTTTTAATACACTTTCTATTGATGCCAATTTCATAAGTTTTTTATTAAATAACTAGGGAAGAATGCAGACGCCAAATGATTCCACCCCTGGCCATCTTTTGTGTTCCTGATCCCTTAAGGATAAGCTTATCAAATTAAATTTTTAAAAAAATAGTTTAGTGTACAGAATTTTTGCTTAAATTACAGCTGATAAAGGGAGCAGAGAAAAAATGAAACTGAGTTTTACTAAAAAGATAAAAAAGTAACAAGGAACCCATGCAAGAAGAGGAGGAAAAGTGCCAGAGTGAACATTTTAATTAACTCACATGCAATTTTAATTAAAAACATAATGTGTCAGGAAAATGATTAATGCCTTAGGGCAATAAAATTGCTGGGTTTCTTGCTTAATCTTCTGCTTCATCTCTTCCATGGCACGTGTATGTTGTTGTTAAGAAAAGATTTTCTTCTTCCTCTGTTTCACAGTCAAAGAGAACCCCTGCTAACAAAATGAGTTGAACAAAACAAGAAAGTTGTAGAAAAATACCCTGTGTGAGGGCTCTCCTTTTCTTTCTTAACCGAGAGCTCCTAATTTCCTTTGGCTTGGTTACCTCTTTTCTCAGAACACACACCCTTTCCAGGAAATCTGATAGATGGATCAAATCAAGGCCTCTGAACTCACTCTGGTCAAAATATATTATCTTTTCTTGTGTGATTAAGATTCTAATGAAAGGTCAACAATCTCTTTCCTCTCTTAGATGTTAAGCATTGTAGGGTGAGGGGAAACTTCCCCTTCACCCAGAAGGTTCGCTGGGAGATCAACTCACAATAAGGCAGATTAATAAGGGAAAGAGATTTATCTACCGTGCACATGGGGGAGAATCACAGAGTGATTACCCAATATCCCAGTGGGGGCCAGAAATTTATATACCCTCATTTTAGAGGGGAGGGGGAGATGAGGAACATAGGTAATTCTGTTTAGGGGCAATAAATGGTTAACTAGGGAGGATGTATAGATACTTGGGGAGAATGAATGGATAAGGGGAAACAGATTGACTTGTAAATGATTCTCTTTGAAAATCAAAGTAACCTGAGAGACAGGTATCATATTTAAAATGATTTGGGCCAGGTCTAGTTATGTTCTTGCTCTTCTTTCCTGCAATGTATTGAGATAATAGGGAAAGGAAAGGAAGTTGATTGTTCTTTTTGATGGGTCTGGTTTTTTAATGAAGAAAAAGGGAAAGCCCCTTCTAATGTCTGTTGATCTATAAGTGCCTTTAATTCACAATACTCTTTATTCCAAGGAGTCATATTTTGGGATGAAATTTCCTGAACTCCTTCAGCATCCAAGAGTACCTGACACCCTGTGGGGTACAGAGATAATCTTGACTTGGAGTTATATGATTTGGCATTGTATCTCAACTCTTTTTGCAAACTAACTGTAAAGGTCACTGGACTTCAGTTCTCCATAAGCAATGGAGAATAGTGCACGTGTCCCAGGGTTAGAAAGAGGAGTAAATGGTATCATGAATATGGGAATGACCACCTCTCCTTAAGGATTTTATTCTGGTGTATTAGAAATGTTTTTGTTGCTGTTGTTGTTTATAATTCACCATTGCCTTCTATGGGGGATTGGTCTTGGTAACTGCATAATACACAGATGAGGTTGGGACCCAGCAGAAGGAGCCTGGGCACCATGTAAGGAAGAACAGAGAGAAAAACTCTGGTGAGGGGCAGCAAAGAAGACAAAACTTTGGCCAACAAATATGCCCAATGAGCATTTTTAAGTAATTTACTGTTGGCTGTCTAATTTCCCTGATAAAATCTCCACACAATTCCACATTGCTTGCTATTGGTTTGTGGGCTGATGAATTCTTCATGGAGATTGCATAGAGCTAAAAAGCTCTGTCCCAAGGAGTCAGGCTGAGAGGACAGCTGAATTCTACGTTTCACTTGGATTTTGACAATAGCCTTACAACAGAAAGGACTCAATGTCATCATATTCTGCTAATCCCAGTTGACGGCTCCAGTTGGCTGCCCAGGGCCAAAGAAGAGGCTGTCCCTTAAAGTCTTCATTTTTATAATTACCTTTGGATCCTGGAGAACCCATGGCCCCTTTTCCACAATCTCTAGAATTCAAATTACGGAAGCACAATACTCAGCATTAATGATAGCCATCGTGTTACCCAACTTGTCCCCAAAACTTGCCGAAAACCTTGTGATTACATCAGGAGGACAATTCTGTCATACCTGTGCAACTCTCCTTCTTCAGGAATGGCTGGGGCCTGAGGCTGGACTAGGGTGAGCTTATCACTCCAGCACACCTTTTTCCTCTCCTTTTTCCTCCCTATGTTATCCATAAAGCACTTGTCCAAATTAGTTCCCTGAAGGAGCTTAGTTACTCTAAACTCAATTTTTATATAAGAAATCCTAATACTATTCCCAAATTTTTATGAAAAGGGAAGAAAATTTTATTTTTAATGAGATTTTGGGCTCTTTGCCCACTGTTGGGATTCCGTGGTAATTGTATTTTCACCCAGATGTATTGGACAGGTAACAAATAAAAATAGACCTTGTTGCGTTAATTTGCCAGATATGTCACAAATTAGACATAGGAGTGTAGACTTGAATTGGTTGTGTGCTGAAAAGATAGGATCTAACCATGGTTCCTGCCATTGTAGTCATTCACCCCAGATGTGCCCCCACCCGGCTGCCATCCTGAGGCCAGATGGCACTTACAGTTCATTCTGAGAACTGTTGATTCAGTGGTAGCTTCCTCTCCTCTGGGCTAAGACAAAGAAGTGTGAATACAGAAGAGTCATTAGTCACACTTCTAAAGTGTACGCTTCCAAAAGTGTCCAATATACAGTCCTGGGATATATACCTTTTTGGTTCCCAATCCAAGCTCCAATTTTCAAGTCCACCAGCTAGGACAAGAGGTTCTCACTGAATGTCACCAGTCACAGCAAAGAAACACCACCAAGTTTCAAAGTTTCCTTCATAGATATGACAGCAATGCTTTTCTTCCAGCATGGGGACTGTGGAACAACACGAGTCTATGCACGATATGGGAGCCAGTTCACAGCAAGTGCTTTCCAAGAGGGAAGGAGTTTGAGCCCTTGAGGCTCCAGCATGGTTGTTGGGGGCCACTTCATGTTTCTTGTAGCAGCCCAGAAAAGCAGAGTAATTCCACTGACCTTGCCCTTCTCTGCCTGTACCTGGGACCTGACCAAATCTCCCTTAAGAAGAAGCTTATTCTGTCCCAATCAGAGGCAGACTTTTTATTTATAAATGTGAAATTTTTCATTTACCAAAACAGTCCTTAAAACAGTCTGGCCTCATGCTAATTAGAAGTATAAAGCAATTAAAATATTGCCCAGTCTCGATATTGCAGAGCACATGAATAAAGGACAGAATTTGGCACTGAGATACCAAATTCCTCATTTCCAGAAATCCTGTGGTTTTTCTCCCTATGCCTCCTTTCTATGGCTCCAATTTCAATAAGGACCCTATCGCTATTAAAATAAATCGATAAAAAACTACATTTCTTTCTCCAAAATTCATCCCTTTAACTAAGTTTCCATCAATACTTTCACTAAGAAGTCAGTAAGAAGTATGCCAGACATTCCACTGTGTAGCAGGCAGGGCCTTGGAAACTTCACAAGTAGACGAGGCAGGTGAATGCAGGGAGGCTGCCTCACCTACACTCTGCCACTTGCCTAAATTTCCTCCAGGGGTTCTTTAATTGGTTAGCTCGGAGGGATTTGATTCCGGTTACAATGCAAGTACCCTTTAGTTTGCTATTTTTACCCTACACTGTAACTAAATTCTTAAAATTTCCTGGGCTCAGCTTTTGGTAGAAGAGCAAAAGTAGAGTTTGCTGGGCTCAGTTGAAACAGAATGAATAGAGCTTCACGAGAAATGGTAGGAATTGTGAAGCCGGGGATGACATGACTTCACATTCATCACAACTTTTGCTATGACCAGCCTAAAATAAGGGATTTGCCAGGAAACTGACAGTTCAAGGAAGACTCCAGAGTTTCCTCAGCAACTACTTGGGGCTGTCCGGGACAACAGAGGCCCAGGATGTTCCTAAGGACACCCACACCTTCACCTAGGCCTCTAGTCTTCTATGGCAGACAAAGCAGCATTGCTTACTAAGGATCTGATTTCTTCCTACTGCCAAAGGGAATGTTGGTGAGTAAGTAACTCTTTATCCTTCCCTTGAAGCCATGAAAAGACGTGAGCTGTCCTGATTGCCTGGGACAGCCTGTTGGAGTAATGGAGGCTTATAGAGAAAAGTCTACAGTATAGAAATTCAGAATATTCAGGGTGCCTTGGTTGTCAGGATTCTTGTCACTTGGGTCCTATTTCTGCAGTGGCAATGGGAATAAAATTATTTTCCAACACGCAGAGGAGTTTCTACTTTCACTGGATATAAAGTACTTTTTATTAGATTATTACCATTTTAATGGGTACTGATCAGCTGATAAACATACGGGCAAAGCTTATATCAACACCTGTTCTCGGCTGGTCTGGAGATCTCTTTGCAGCATTCTACATACACAGGCTTAGTTCATTAAATACTAAATACTGTATTAATAATTGACTTCCTTGGAAACGAATTGGCCCCAATGCTGTGTGTTCTGTTTTAATTTTCCTTGTAGAGGCAACAAAAGCATAGAAAGCTTCTCGTACAGGGTATTTTAACTAAGTAATCATGGTTATTACTGAAAACAACAGTTCTGACGCCTTTTTTTGATGGTTTCTAGGGACTCATGAAAAATTCCCCTTTTTTCCTTTTGCAAGACTATTTATTTCATTTAGCTTTTAAAGACTATCTCCATCCTGTCTCAACTGCAGGATCTCGCTTTCTGAAGCCAAAACACAACCTGCTTTTTTTTTAAGCAAATAAGGAGAAATCAGAATGTTATTGACTTAGCCCAATTTACCAAATAGATGTCTGTGATTTGGATTCAACACTATTTTTTAATATAATTTTCAGCTCTTCATTTTATATTGTTTAAGCTGTAGGAATAAGGATAAAATGAGGAAACCAAACTAAAGAAAGTCAAATAAGGCTAGTAAAATAGGGTAAACATTTTTTAAACAGAAAGTCACTGTAAATATGTTCAGCCTGGGCTCCCACTGGGAAACTTAATAATAATGCGAATGGCTGAGCCAGGAGGATTGCTTGACCCAGGAGTTCGAGACTGCTGTGAGCCCTAATCACGTCACTGCATTCCAGCAACCTGGGCGACAGAGTAAGACCCTGTCTCTAAAGTAATAATAATAATAATAATGCCAATGATGATGATCATTTAGTGACTACTAAATGGTGCATGTTATGTCAGGTGCATTATTTAAGCAAACGAATAGAAATAAGCCTGTAAGGTAACCATTATTATCTCCATTTTTAAGACGAGTAATCTTGAGTTTTGTGAGCTTACATTTTCTAAACTACTGAATGCTAAAGACAGGATTTAACCTAGGGCTTAATTCCATTTTCTTCTACTATTCCATGCTGTTTGATAATAAGAGTTATACTTACCGAGCATCAACTGTGTGTGCTAGTGATTGTACATGCATCAGTTCTAATCTTTATAGCAACTCCGTGAGATAGGTGTAGAGAAAATCAATTTCTTGTCCAGATTTGCATGGTTAGGAAGAGGCAGAACAAGTTTTTAAATCTGGATCTATTTGACACCAAAATCTGAGTTGTTTCCATCCTGCATCATGGCCTAAGCAGGGGTAAATGGTGGATTGGTGGGAAGAAGAGAACATCTCTCAGAATTGACATTGTAGCTCACTGCTAATGATAAATTAAGGAATTAAGAAATAAACTAAGTATAGGATACCTGGTTTGTCTAAATTTCACAGATTTAGTAAATTAAACAGAAAAGCTTTGTAACTTATAAATATGACATACTGTACCCAACATTTTAAATCTACATGAAATATTTAAATCTTATATGTCATTTTCCTATCACTTCTGTTGACCTTTGTGACTTGGTCACTATCCACTTGAATATTGGGTAACTTGCTCAACATCATAAAATGAGTAGAGAAGCTGGATTTGAACCATGAGGTTTTGATGCACAAGATCAATTGGTTCTATAGTGCGGTTAATCTTTTCTATCAGCTATTTGGTCTTTTATATTTTAAGAACAAAAGACATGTAATTAATGCCCTAGAAATATAGAAACCAATCTCTACTCCTTTAGGATATATCTGTTTTTGTTTGTTTGTTTGTTTTCTTGAGACAGGATCTCTTTCGCTCTGTCACCCAAGTTAGATTGCTGTAGCGTCATCATAGCTCACTGCAACCTCAAACTTCTGGGCTCAAGCAATCCTCCTGCCTCAGCCTCCCAAATATCTGGGACTATAGTCATGTGCCACCATACCTGGCTAATTTTTCTATTTTCTGTAGGGATGAGTTTTCATTATGTTGCTCAGGCTGGTCTCAAACTCCTGGCCTCAAGCAATACAACCACCTTGGCCTCCCAAAGTGCTGGGATTACAAGTATGAGCCACTATGTTTGGCAGGATAAATGTGTTAAAGGAGATGTGTATCATAGGATTATGTTTTCAAATTCTGAAGATATTAAAGAATAATGACATAATTCTGTCTTCTCATTTTGTTCACATATGAAGACTACCAGTGCTATGTGTTGGGAGTGTTTGAGTGGTGGGTGGAATTCATAGAATGTGAGGCCTTTTTAAACAGATGGGTAGCATTTTACTTCCAAGAGCTACATTATGTGAGTCCCTGCTTCATTTCCCAAGCCTCTGCCTCGCCATTAGAAGGTGCAACCCTGTACCACTGCTGGAGGTAATCATGATATGTGCAGAAAATTATACACAAATAACTTCAGCTCCAAATATTCTAAGCTCTCCATAGTGGGGCAGTGAGCAGCCCCCATATTGAGGTGCTGAGGTGTCCCAGTGCTGACCAGTGGTCTTCTCACTACCTTTTCAGTCTCAGCTCTCCCCACCCAGGGGTGCCCAATGGTGAGGCTTACAGCTTTGGTTCCTGTTACTACGTCTCCTGTTCAAAGAGCGCAGGCCTTTCCTTGAGCGCTTAAGGAGTAAGGGAGCCTGTTACTGCACAGCCGAATCTGGATGGTGACAGCCTCCTACTGATTCTTAGCCATGGGCCACACTTCCTTGTTGTTGTGACCTTGTTGCCACTTCTACAAACTTCAGTGTTACTCGTTGCCCGAATTGCGACTGAGCTTGCTTTATCCCTTGGATGCTTTCTTCAGCCACTCCTTAGAACCCCCATAGTCATCTGTCAAATCCGTTCAGGTCCAGTGAGGCTGGTCCACTGTCTCTACCTGTCCAGGTATGCTCCAGTGGCACTCCATGTCTCAGTCTCACGATAGAAATATAATGCTGTCAGTCTCATGCTATCAGTCCTGAGCAGCTACATAGCTAGTATGAGCCCTATTTTAGATATTAAAAATACATATATACAATTCATTTTCTTCTTTTCTATTAGCCTCAGTTTTCCCTGAAGTGTTTGTCAAAATGAAAATGAACCAGTTAAAATCTCTGAAGGGAAACTCTAAATCTGAGCCTGATACAGCAGCTTAGTTCTTCAGTTACATTTTCGTGGAAGAAACTTACATCCAGTACTGAATGTCTAACAGCACCCACCCAAGAGAATTATAATGGATTGAAGCTGCCAATTTATGGTTACTGATAAGAAGGTATGAGTGTGTTGCTGCCCCTCTAGGCTAGAACTCAATGAACAAAATAATCTTTCTGTGTGTCTTCGCAGAACTTGTGTGGCTGGCAATATTTAATTTATTTAATTAGCTCTCAGTTAGTATTTCTCAGGGGTAGATAGAGATGAAAGCCCCAAAGTTGTCTTGGAAAATGTCTATAACTTCTAGTAAATACATTTAAACAGAAAGAACATAACTTTAGTATTTCATAACTTAGCTGTCAGTTCAGTTGATGTGTGCTCCACCAAATCAAACCCACAGCTGTTCGATGACCACCCACTATATACCAGGCATTACATTAACATTGAGAAAGACCTGTGTCTTGTTCAGGAGAAGCAAAGTTATGTGATTTGCAGCACAGTCTTGCAAAAAGAAAGTCAACTTCAAATCACAATCCCGATACAGCTTAATATGGTGCGTGTGTGTGTTTTCCCAGTTGGATTGAAAACCTCTTGAGGGAGGGATTTTTATCTCCTGTTTTTGAAACGTTGCCATCTCAAATGCCAAGCAAAGTATTTTACACACATCAGCAATAAGCATTGCACACATGTGTATGCAGCCAGAGTTCTTCAAACTTCTTTCTAAAAAATACTTCCCAGATATTTCAGAATTGATATTAATTCTAGGGTCGGGTTTAGAGTTTAGTGACTTGAAGAGAGTTTTCCAGTCATTAGAGTCCAGTCCCATGTTTCAATGGTTACATCTTTGCTCACCATGCCCGTATCATCTATTACCTTATTTAATGCCTTACTTATGTGAAGTGGAGGCAATTTTTACAAAACTATCAATTAGTTGGTCAATTTTTAAGGGCATTTTGTTCCATAGAAGATTTGAAGGGAAACATATAATAAAATGGTTAAAAAATGGTGAAATGAAGAAGGAGATATAAATTAGTAAAGGAGGTACTCACCAGCAGGAAAATATCTGGCTGAGCTTTCTGAAGTTCAGACTGGAATAGGGGGCACAGACGATTTCACAAGTCTTATAATCCACAAAGAGAAATTTTGCCAGGTGACTCTACCAGGATACTATGGGCTGAATGCCTGTTTCCCCTAAAATTTGTATGCTGAATCCTAGCATCCAAGGTGATGGTATTAGGAGATGAGTCTTCTGGGAGGTGATTAGGTGATAAGGGTGGAGCCCTCATCAGTGGGATTTATGCCCTTTTAAAAGAGGCCCCTGGCCCCTTCCACCTTGTGAGGTCACAGAGAGAAAGTTCCGTGTGTGAACCAGAAATCAGGCCCTCACCAGACACTGAATCTACCAGCACCTTGATCTTGGACTTCTCAGCCTCCAGAACTGTGAGAAATAAATTTCTGTTGTTTATAAGCTACCCAGTTTATAGTACTTTCTTATAGCAGCCTGAACAGACTACAACAAAAGATTTGACTCTAAAATTCTGAGTCAGGCCAAAGTGAGAAGGGATCTAGATGTCACCTAAGTTAGGTTTATCTATTAATAATTTCATTTGCATGCCATCCTTTCTCTTCCATTTTGGAGTCTGTCTACCCTGGGAAGCCAGTTATGAATGTGTACAAACCCTATTACTCTAATAGCTCACCTGCCTCCCTCCCAGCCCGTGCTGAGCACCATCAGTCGTGTTCTGGTGTTGCTAGGAGCTGGCCTGGGATTCATAGGCACTCACAGGTTTTGGTGTTCTCCAGTTAAACATAAAAATTTCACAGGATACCAATTTCAAATAAAGCTACTAGATGACCATAATAGATCAAGACAAAAATCAGAACACATAAACATGTCTGAACACACAAAACACGAAAACATTTCAAATCCCCAAAATGATCAACCTCCCCTTATCATGGCTAAAATGTGTACCTACTGCTTCTTTAGCAATTACAGCTTTAACCTTGGTGCTGATTGGCTTTCTGATGGGTTCTTCTCAATCTAAAATCCTGCCTCTTCCAGGTCAGACACCTGCCTCCTCCACATTTTCCCATAATAATGCTAACTGGTATGCTTATTTCTCTAAAAAGCACAATGCTACCGGGGACAATTTGAAATTTCGGTGGCCACTTTGAGGAGTTTTTGACACACAACAAATATTAAGTTTAGAAGAAAAAGTGAAATAATCCTTATGAGGAGGTTGCCTCCTTTGTTTAAAAGAGAGATTACTTCATTTAACAAAGGAGACAAATCCTCCTCGGTGTTTTTTGTTGTTGTTTTTTGCTTTTGTGTTTCTTTTTTACTTTGGGGATTAAGAAATGCTGGCTTTTTAATTGTAAGCATTGATAAAATTGTCACAAGCCCAAGGCATGTTTAAATCAGCTGTAATGCCACTCTCTTTTGTATTTACGTCAGACTGTTTTTTGTATGTCCAAACTTTGTTCCCTTTTCTCTCAGAGGGAACAATTACTTTCGTATATTAATCTTCTATCCTGCAACCTTGCTATAATCTCTTATTAGTTTCAGGCCTTTTTGTTGTTGATTTTAGGGGAATAAAACATGGTGTCATGTAATTACTTTTGACTGAAATAATTCATATTTGTATGTAGCTGACTCCCTCTCATCTGTTTTTCTCTTTCTCTTTTTTTCTCCTCCCTTGAGAAACATTCAAGGTTAACTGATTAAAAAAGAATTTTTAGTTAAGTGCCCACTTAAGAATATTTAGTTCCAATAAATAATCTAAAGGGTCCAAAAAAAGTAAAAATAACTTACCAAGCAGTATATCTCTCTGTGGATACTGGAAAGTATATTTACATAGTAGCCTTTGTTGCTATAGTTACCAGATAAGACAAAGCTTAGTTCTAAGATAAAAGATATGCTTTCAAATGATTCAAAGACTTTAAAAATTAGTTTACTATACAAGAATAGTGTCAGTCCAGTAAATTTCTCATGATTTATGTTTCCTCAATATCCTAGATTAGTTTTTAGTTAAGTATAAGGTGCCACTGTTTCCATAACTTATTTAAAATTAAAAATTATATGTATAAAAATTACATTTGACCAAATGGAATGATAATGACTAATAACTATTTAAAGGTTTACCTTTATGAAACTCTTATAATGCTACAAATCATATTTAATGTCTTAACTGAATTCTACCATTTCCATATAGTTAACTAAATTTAAGACCTTACACAAATGATTAAGTTAATTAATAAATAATCTTTGGAAGCCTGCACAATTTCTAAGTAAGAAACAGATACAAACACTGGTTAGTTGAACTTAATTTTAACTTACTTATATTTTTTAAAATGGCAATAGATTAACAAAATATGCAATGATTTTGGGTGATGTTAAATATGTTTATTTTTGTCTCCTCAAGTGCTCATGTAAGAAACAGCTAAATAATTTAATAATTTTCTGTCATTTGGTTTTCTTTGTGCCTAGAGAGGAAAAAAGATTACTTTGATTAATGATAATAATTGATATAAATGGTTAATAAAACTAGGTACAATGGTTACTGAAATATACAAATATGTATACAAGATAATGGATTTTTTTCAGATTTTTTATTTTAAAAGTTGTTACATGATATACTTGTATAAATATACTAAACTTCTAAGGCCCAAAGTCCTGTCATTGGCCTTGATGGTGTAAAGATCAATCTTTGTTAGGACCTACAAGCTATCCCTTGAGTTAATGACAGGCTACTTCATGCTTTTAAGTATAGCTATATAACTGTTATAGTTGACCCTTGAACAACATGGGTTTGATCCCCATGGATCCACCTATACATAGATTTTTTTTCAATAAATACATTGAAAAATTTTTTGGAGATTTGTGACAATTTGAAAGAACTTATAGATGAAACACGTAGCCTAGACATATTGAAAAAAATTAAGAAAAAGCTAGGTATGTCATGAACGCATAAAATATATGTGGATACTAGTCTATTTTATCATTCACTACCATAAAATATATACAAGTCTGTTATAAAAAGTTTAAATTAATCAAAACTTATGCACACAAACAGGGACCATGCATGGTGCCATTTGCAATTGAGAGAAATGTAAACAAATGTAAACATGCAGTATTAAATTATAACTGCATAAAATTAACTATAGTGATACCGTACTGCTGTAATAATTTTATAGCCACCTTTTGTTGTTTTTGTGGTGAGCTCAAGTGTTGCAAGTATTCTCACAAAACTCCATGTGACACTAATCATCTCCAAGTGAGCAGTTTATCTCTCCAGTAAATTGTGGATTGCAGTAAAAAGTGATCTCTCCAGATTCTTGTGTATTTTGCATCATGTTTAGTGCAATAACCTTGAATGACACCATGAGATCCATATGAAGTTCCACTAGTGATGCTAGAAGTGCTCGCATGAAACAAAGCCATGACATTACAAGAAAAAGCTGAACTGCTTGATAGGTTCCTTAGGTAGAGGTCTGCAGCTGTGGTTGCCCAGCATTTCAAGACAGTTGAATTCAGAGTAAGGACCATTGTAAAAAAGAAAAGGAAATTCATGAAACCATCACTGCAGCTACACCAGCAAAATATGCAGCAAAAACCTGTACTCTTTTTGGAAATAACTTTTTATCTCATACTGAAAATGCAGCTTTTACATGGGTGCAGGATTGCCACAAGAACAGCATGCCTATAGAGGGTAATATGATTTGAAAAAAAGCAAAGTCATTATATGACAACTTAAAGCAAAAGGAAGGAAGTTTTGAAAGCTGGAGAATTTAATGCCAGCAAAGGATGGCTTGATCATTTTAGAATGAAGTTCCATTTTTAAAATGCCAAGGTAGTAAGAGAAGCAGCTTCTACTGACCAAGAGACAGTAGATGAGTTTCCAGATAACTTTATCATTAAAGAGAAAGAATATCTACATGAACAGGATTTTAACACAGATGAAAGTGCTCTACTCTGGGGGAAAAAATGCCACAAGGACATTTATTAGTAAGGAGGAGAAGTGAGCACTCAGATTTCAGGCAGGAAGGAATAGGCTAACTCGACTGTTTTGTGCAAATGCAGTTGGGTTTATGATCAGGACCACATTTGTCTATAAAGCTACTAACTCCCAAGCCTTGGAAGGAAGGTATAGTTAAACACCAGCTGCCAGTCATTTGGTTATACAACAAGAAGGCATGGATAACAAGAACACCAGCCCTGGACTAGTTTCATCAATGCTTTGTCCCTGAAGTCAGGTAATTCCTGCCAGCAAGGGACTGCTTTTTAAAGTTCTTTTGATATGGGACAATACCCCTCGCTACCCAGAACACCATAAATTTAATACCAAAGGTGTCAGAGGAGTCTACATGCTCCCAAACACAACATCTCTAATTCAGCTTCTAGATCAGGGGTGATAAGAACCTTTAAGGCTCATTAAACACAGTACTCTATGGGAAGGATCATCAACACTGTGGAAGAAAACCCTAACAGAGAGAATATCATGAGAGTCTGAAAGGATCACACTATCGAAGATCCATCATTGTTATAGAAAAAGCCATGAAAGCCATAAAGCCTGAAACAATAAATTCCTGCTGCTGAAAACTGTGTCCAGATGTTGTGCATGATTTCACAGGATTTAGAACAGCCAGTCAAGAAAATCACAAAAGAGACTGTGTGTATGGCAAAAGGTGGACAGGTGAAGAATTTCAAGATATGGATATTGGAGAAATTGAAGAGCTGATAGAGAATTAACAGAAGACAACCTGATGGAGATGAGTGCTTCTGAACCAGTGACAGATGATGAGAAAGAAGACAGAAGAAGCAGTGCCAGAAAACAAGTTGATATTAGACAATCCGGCAGAAAGGTTCTGATTTCAAGACTGCTTTTGACTTTTTTTTTTTACTGCAGGGATCATTCTATAATACAGGCATTGAAACTAAAACAAATGGTAGAAGAAGGATTGGCACCATATAGAAATATTTTTAGAGAAATGAAAAAGCAAAAATCAGACTGAAATTATGAGGTACCTCTGTAAAGTTGCAACTGGTGTGCCTGCCTCTCCTGCCTCCCCTTCCAGCTCCTCCATCGCTTCCATCTTTGTCACCCCTGAGACAGGAGGACCAACCTGGAAATTATGGGAGTACAAACATTTTGGTTACATGTTATGACTTTGCCACAAAACTAGCCCCAAATACTATATATAATTATTTCTTTCTAGCACCCTAACATGCCCTGAATTCCCCCATGGTGTGTATTCATTCTTGCAAATACCCCGACTTTACCTACAAATATGTTCTTGATGATCTTCGGCTGGAAAGCATTGACAGTAGATCAATAACATACAGTTGCTAATTAAAGAAGTGTATGATCCAGTTGTATAATAGGAAAAACCAACTAATCGATTTTTCCTACTTCATGTTCAACACTCAACACAGAACACAACTGGGGCCAAATGTGTGGGGTTTTCCCACACCAAGCAATTCTTGGACATCAGCTAGGCATCCTGCAATTAAACTCAATTCTGATACTACCTGCCTGGAGACAGTGTCAGATTCCACAGGTTAAGGACTCAGTCTCACAAGACTTCCCCCATTTCAGATGCAGCTATGGTTTGAATGTGCTACCCCAAAATTCATGTGTTGGCTACTTGATCCTCAAGGTGGCAGTGTTGGGAGGTAGGACCCAATGAAAGGTGATTGGGTTAACATTTATTATACAAAATGGTAGGTCATTGATACATTAAAAAGCAGTATCACTATAGAGAAGAAATCACAGTTTATTCTGTTGCTGGAGAGGGTCCTATGACAGTTTCTTAAATGAAAAGACATTTGAGGCAGACTTTGAAAAACCAAGAGAAAAAGCAACAGAATGAAGGGTAGCACTAATAAAGAAGGAGGATCATATCAATAAAAGGGAATGACATGAGCAATGACATTGAAGTGTGAACGTTGATGGGCTTTTCAGTGATACCAAATAGTCAAGCAAAACTGGGCCTGCAACAGAAAATAATGGAGTTTGGACTGAAGCACGTATACAGCAGGGAGCCATTAAAGACATTTAAGTAAGGCAGATACAGAATCGGAACACACTTTTGGAAGATACCCTGGTGCAAAAGTGATGAAATAGAGTAGCCTAGGGAAGAGACGGATGGCAATTGCAAAACTATTGCAAGTGTCCAGGAGAGAAATCACAGCAGCTAGAGCTTAGGTAGGCATTGGGAAGAGAACTGAGTGGACAGATTCACAATGAAACATCTTTGAATTGCAGTATATCCTGTGTTCGGGATACACAGATTAAAGGTACCGAAAGGACTCAAAAATGACTCTAGCATGAGGGATAGGGGAGTGTTCAGAAATTCCTAAGGAGATGAAGATTCAGAGGGGAAGATGATACTTCCCAGTCTGGACCCATTTGGATTGCCGTGCATGTGGGAATACCAAAAGACTTCTGGAAATACAGATTCGAACTTTGGAACAGAAGTCTAATCTGGAGAAAGAGAGAAGGAGGCCAGAAATGAAGGTGAGGCTTCTCATGAAGCAATGGCAAAGTCAGTAGGTTGATTAAATCCGGAATTCTGGAGAATTCCGTCAGGTAAGGGGTAGCCAGAGACAAAATAGAATGTTCAGAGAGTTGAGACAAGAACAAGGAGATGAAAGGATACTGATGACAGCATATGAAACATGGTAAGCACACAATAAATATTTTCTGAATGAATAAGAGCTATATTAATAATTTCCAATTACAATTTTTTCCCTCAAATTATCCCTCCTTCCTCCACTTTTGGTAAAATTTCCTCTATCATGATTTTTCTGCTAACATCAGCTATTCTAAAAATCTTTCCGTGATCAATGTCAGACTCTTATTAGACTTTGTCTCTCTCAGAAACACTGACAAAGTAAATATACTCAACCTTATTTATATTTCTTAAGTTACCTTGCCTGCATTGTAGTGCCTGAGTAGTCAAGTGGTGCAAGAATATTTGAAATATATTAACAAAGAAACAGGAAACAGTTAATGGCTGCTTCTGCAGCAGCTCGGTAAATTAGAATAATCAAATACATCTTGGGGTAAATTCATGTGCACATAGCTGTAAACAGTAATCTCCATTCTTTTAAAAGCACAAATCAGTTATTACGCCAATTCATAATCATTCTCATTTTAAGTTCTAGATGAGAATAAGTCATAATGAGAGAATTTGTACTTTCTAATTAGAGTTGATTTTTTTAAAAAACAGGGAAATGAAATGGTGAATTACTACAAAAGAAAGAAAGTCTTATCAATTAATTGAAGAACAGGAGAACTTAAAACATGTCCAAATCAAATAGAGGTAAAAAGTTCCAGTTACTCAGGGAAGTCCACAAAGCACATGCGCTTCCGTCCAGAATCCCACAGGACTTTGTATGATAGAGGCAGAGCTAAGACAGGACCATGAGTTGCTGTGGAAGAGGAATTTGGTGGATTGGCCATGCTTTGAAAAGGCCTCTATTTTGGGTGTGTGCCAGGTTTCCCCGAGCACCCAGTACACACAATTACTGCATTTGCATGTGTAAATTGGGTAATGGCGTGCCTAACTATCAGATTTGTATGTGAAAATGCTATCAGCATATGCACTATTGGTTGTGTGCCCACTAGAAGAGAACTTTTAATGGGGTTGCATTCGTTGGGGAGGAAAATTTCTAAGAAGTTAAGACCAGGTTCTACATGCCTGGATCCAGTGTAGGTGCCCCTATGGATAATTGGCACCCCTGATAATTACTTTGTTGTTGTATATTCTCTCAAATTCTGTCTAGGGGAGGAAATTCATCAGAGGATCATTTGACCAACTCTAATTAGCACAGAGTAAAATTATACCCAAGTTACTCTTGGCAGTGCCTATCTGAGCCAAATGAACAGACTGCGGCACAACCAACCCATTCATCTTGGCCATCTTCACAATCAACATGGATCTCTGCAAAATTGACTTAGTCTGTTTTTCCTCCCTCAGACACAATATTTCTCAAACATCCTTTCTGTCATATCATTTTACTTCTCTGAAGACTTTAGTATTTCTCAACTGCCTCATATAAGAAATAGACAAAATAGTTGCTCTTCCACATTTCAACCCCCACCCTGCCACATAGCAAAACATGATGATCATTCTTTCTCTCTACCTCAGTGGATTTCTTCCTTCTAGAAGTTTCCATGCTCATTTATTAGTACCCTAGAATGTAAATAACTATAGTCTGCCTGAGCATTCACCCAAGAAACATACTGATCATATCTTTTAAGTCAAAAATCGGTGCACATGATATATGGGGATAATGGGACTGAATATTTCAAATTACAATTTGCTAAAAAATCTGCGACGTTTGGCTGTTGCAGCCAAAAGGTGCCTAATTCTGGGTGCTTCCTTCTCTGATAACTCTTACCCTGTCTGCCCCCCAAAAGAAAAAAAGTCAATATAAAACAACGGTTATAATATATCCCTTTTGATCCCTTCTTTCTGCTATCTAAATGAACATTTGTGCACAAATGGCTTATCCCAACTCTAGATTTTATCTCTTGATATTGCCTTTTGTTAAACTGCTAAAACCAAGCAAGTTGTGTACCATTTGGTCTTCTTTTCACCCATCCATCTTTTCAACAGTTTTTCTCAAAGTTTGTTCTCAGTAACATTTAATAAGAAATGTCTGGAAAACTCATGAGAAATGCAGATTCATGCCTCATTCCGGAAACATTGAATTAGAATTTGGGGGAATGAGGCCTGGGAATCTAAAATTTAACAAGTTCCTCAGGTGATTTGGTTTTTTTTTTTTTTTTTTGCACTCTTAAGTGGGCAAGTTGTCACACAGTTTTATCTTAATTTTTTATTTGCTTTGTTCCATTTTGTTGTGAGGATTCTTGGTATTTCATTGTAACCTAACTATTAAAGGCACTCATTGCATTCCTTTCCTATTAATACAGACAGGATCATCATACTGGTTTGTAGTTCTGAGAACGAAATCTTAGCAAGAAAACACAACATGAATATACAAAATGAATGTCATAACATAAAAGATGCTTTGGTCCAAGGAGATCACTGCCTTACTCAATCTACCTGCTTTGCCTGTAGTTATTTTCAAGGAATGGGAACCTGAGACCCAAATCATCTCTACTCAAGGTTTACCAGGTAATGGGCACCCTCAAGTGTTATCCCTGGCCTAAAAATACATTCAGTCAGCAATAAGAATATACTGATTTATGATCTCTCAGTATCAAAAGGTATAGCATTCCATTTCACAAAGCGTGTTTTGCTAGATTAGAAAATATCATGAACACATTGGAGAATCCTCAGTTTAGGAACAAGAAACCGCTGGTATTTTTTTCCTCCACATTTTAATTAAGCTATCTGTTTCTGATTACATAAATAAAAATGAGCCTGTATTTTCTTTATAAAATAAATTAGTGTCTCTACATAGGGATCACTAGTTAGATAGAACATTAGGGCATATATAAAATTGCATCCGTAAAAGACACAAAAGCATTTCTACATGAGAAAGACGCTGCTCACAGTGACCTTCATGTTGAACAGTAGGGGGTCAACACAGCCACTAAATCATTATGATTCACAGATGAGATCAACATATTCATATTTGTTTGCCAAATGTGTATTTTAATTTAAGCTTCCTCTGATTGATGCGTGTAATTTATGCTGCCTAGAACTAAGGCGTCATATTTTTCTTTTTTCCTAACTAACAGGGGGAGACTTTCTTGGAAACAGATAAAGGAAAGAGTCCAGTAATTTGTAGCAATGTGACTACAGCCACACATGCTCCAGAATTAATGTTCTTCATTAGGGTGAGTAGGATCAGCTGTATGTATACATCAGGTTTTTAATTAACTCAGTCCCCACAACAGGACTCATGATTCAAACTGTTAGCATTTTTTTCTTAAATCACAAAATAAAAAAATTGGGTGGCACATCTTTTTCACACACACAGAAAAGGGGGGGCTATTCAAAGAAATGAAAGGCTCTTTGTATTCTACCGAGAGTGCTCAGAAGATCTTTATAATCCCATGTTAATCAGATAAAGGAGAGCTTGGCATTGAATGATTCCAACGAGATGCTGAAAACTCAACCATTGTGAAGGTTGTTTCTCTGTATAATAGATACGATTTCAGCTTATTTGTCTTAATGCCTTTAAAACTAACATTTGGAATTTGTTAGGCATTTTTAACTACTTTGCTCTTGCAGAACTGACCTCCTGATAGTTTCATAAGATACTACCAATTTAAGGAAACTTCAACAAGACAACATGAGGAGCTTAAGAGAGGGGTGAGGGAAAAAACTTTTTATAGCAGCTTCATTCTCTGAGATCATATTAACATAAATTTGACAGTTAATCTCCATATTGCAAAAAGGCTGCCCAGACTTACTTAATTAAACTTAGAACAAATATGTTTCTTTATTTGCCAGGTACAGTTTTTATCTTAAAAACACTGACTTCCAATTATGATTCGAGACTGTGGTTAGGGCAGGAGCATGGGGCAGAGGATGGTGGGGCCGGTGCAGACCGAGGGATGTGTGTGTGGTTCAGGAGAGAGCCGGGCTTCCCAGGCTCCCGAAGAAATCCCATGAAAGATGCTGATGATTTGTAAAAATGAGTTCTTTGCTTTAGATTTTAAATGATAAAATTAAATTTGATAGAGATATTTTTTCCCAAATTCATTTGAAATTTATTCTTCAATAAATATTTGTTGAATAAATGCCCAAACTATTATATTTATTCAAAGAACTAGCTCAAAGAGCTTACATGAAAAGAACTATGGAGGAATGAGCAAGGCCTTTGACATCGGGAGGACTTGAATTTGTACTTTGGATCTGTTCCATATTGAATTGCAAATAAATTAACCCTTTGTAAACCTTATGTTCCTTTTCTGCTAACTGAGGTTAAGAGTATCTCATAATTTTTAGTGAGGATAAAATATGATGAGTCATTCATTTAATAAATATTTATGGGGCACTTTGTGCCAGTCCCTCTTCTAAGCAATAGTGAATGAGACAATATCCCTGCTCTCATGGAGCCTCCATTCTAGTGGAGGAAACAGGAATAAGCAGATTCTATAATTCCAGGCAGTTGTAAGTTCTATGAAGCAATACCATAGAATAAGAGGATAAAGGGTGGTGGCAGAGGGAAGGAGATATTTAGGTAGAGGGTGAGAAAAGATTTCTCCAGGACGTGACATTCAAGAAGACTGGAATGAAGCGAAGAAGCAAAGCCTGAGAATTGTGGGGGAAGTGAGTTCCAGGAGGAGGGAGCAGTAGGCTCAGAATTCCTGCTTGGGAGCTGACTTTGATAACTGAAGCAGTAGCCAGGTCATCAGAGGGCTTGAGAGTGATGACATGAGGACTTCCGAAAGTTGGCTCCAGGTTAACTTTCTCACCTCACATCCTACCGCTGACCCTCTTGGAACTCGCGGGCTCCTTTAGATTTCCATTGGACTTCGTGACGGGATGCCTGTGGGGAACTGGAGGCAGGGAAGTCACAGGATCTGGTTTGTGTGTGACAAACATCACTCTGGCTACTATGTGGAGAAGAGATTGTGACAAGGAAGACAGAGGACAGGAAAGATATAAGAGACTACTGCAGTTTTCTAGGAAAGACATTATGGTGGCTCAGGATGTGGTAGTGAGGATGGCGGAAATGAAAGTGGTCAGAGTCAGGAACTGACGGGATTTGCTAACGGATTGGATCCCCTTCCTCTTGGACAAACTAAGCAAATACAGAATACATTTACTCAAGGTCATTCTACTACTACATAAAGCAACAAAAAAGCCAAATATTTAGGGATACAATAAATAAGCAAGCCTTCTCAAGGTAGGCAACAAGATGGTTCGCTAGCACATATGAAGAAATATAGCAATGCCACAGTGGCATAAAGGTGATAAGAAAGCTTCAACCTTTGTCAATTGCTTGAAACTCCTAAAATGCAATGTGACTATTTGAGAAATCCCTGCAGGGGTTTTTATGCACGCACCTGCTCATTGGTATAATATATGCTGCCTTCCACATTGAACAAACAAAAGCAGCCATTTAAAAGTAGAGACAGTGGCATGAAATAATTGTGTCGGTCGAAGTATTGTTCTCTACGACTCTGGTGGAAGTGAGAGGCCAGATCACTTCAATGGAATTTTACCAACAGAGGATAATCTGCCAGATGGTACAACCCAGGAGGACAAGGTTCTTCTTCGTGTTACCAGGTCCTACTTCATGCTCGACATAGCTAATTTAATATTTGTGACATTAATAGAACTAAAATATATAAGGGCTTTTGAAGGTC
Source organism: Indri indri (assembly GCA_004363605.1). NCBI lineage: Eukaryota > Metazoa > Chordata > Mammalia > Primates > Indriidae > Indri > Indri indri. The sequence goes on along the minus strand of RJWJ010002782.1, from coordinate 66,492 downwards.
ATAAAAATGACATTCAGTTCTCTACTCCTACAAGCAGATTGAGACTTGAGGTAATTGCCGTTTGCCAGTTACAGTTACAAAATGTTTGTAGTCTTTTTATTCCTCTCAGTAAAACATCCTTCTGTCATATCATAGCCCAGGTGCTTGCACAATTTGGAACTGGTGCCAATCAACTTGAATGCCTAGTTTCCAAGTTCCTCAGTGTGGCCAAAAGCCACTGTAAGTGTCACTTGTCTATGTAGTAACTCAGACCCTCCATGCCACAAACATCTCCAGTATGTGGTTCCCATTATAATGATCCTGGGCCTCTGTCAAAAGTGAAGAAGGCTGTGACCATGAGCGGGGAAGACAGACTGTGAAGATTTCCTAGAGGGAGGCAAGCGTCTTCCCTTCACGACATGAGTGGGGTGGTCATGAACTTGCCTGCCACACAAGTGCACCTTGGGCTTATGAGCCTGTCCTTGAACACCCTGGAAACAAATGGGCAAAGGCTGCTGTTGCTGACTTGCAGTTTTTCTGCTGCTTGTTACCCACACAGTGTATTCCTCTAATGTTCTTACAGATTGAGTTTCGAGCTCCCAGGAGAATCTCCCTCAGTTTACTCATCACACAGCAGAATGACTGAGGAGTGTTCTGAGGGCTCTTCAGTCTCCTTCAGAGATAAATAAAGAGAGTTTCCTCCTGTAGCTGGAAAAGCATTGAGCCATTGTGTCCTGAGAATACGGAAGAGGATAAATAGAATATACGAATCAGGAATAAATTAACCTTTTCCCTTAGAATAATATCCAAAATAATGTATTTATTAGTTTTTCACCAATTGGCATGATATAAAATCGAAACACTCATCATACACCAGGCAGCTAATATCTTTTACACTTTTATAGCATAACCCACTTTACATTTGACAGAGTAATTTTACATGCACTTACTTGTTTGATAAAGGTAGATGTGCTAGAAGTTGCAACTGTAATTTTATAGATACAAAATATGCTCACTGAGGTTAAGTGACATATCCAAGGATATATAATATGTAATGAGCCAGGACTCAGATGTGAATCCTCATCAGAACTTCAGGTGAATATTTGATTAGCTATAGAAATTTTGCGGGGCTTCATAACATCCATTTACCGGTATTTACTGTTTACATCAAATTACTGTATACATCAGTCAGGGGTCTTAGCAGACAAAATCAGTTTTAGCCGATTAAAGCAGAAAGTCAATTTATTCAAAAGCTTCTGGGTGTGTCTCAGCATTGCCTGGTGGGCTGGAGAATGGTCTCCTTTATGAGCCCAAAATCCTTGATGAAAGAGACTTTTGCCACATCCATTAGTAGTCACACTTTCTTGTCATTAAATATCCACTTCATGGATGCTTTGTTCATAGAAATATTTAACTATTACCAACTAGTCTAGTATAATCTATCTTTTTTCTTTCTTCCATCAATAGTACTTAGTGATCCCAAAGACAGAACAAGTCAAAGATAGTGTCCTTTCCTTTTAAATCCTGTATATCCTTCCACTAAAAGCAGAATGTGCCATGAGATCTGGTTTTGAGCTCCAGATCAACACGTAATCAACCTGTATCACTTTGATTCCCTCAGATTCCTCAAATTTCCTATTTACCTCAAAGAGTTGATTGTTCATTCAGTATTTATTGAGAGGCTGAGATTAATACTGTAAAAGTGATTTGTAGACTATAAAGTTCAATGACAATCGTTGTTACCACACAATTTAGTGCTTAATTATATCCTGGCACTTATTTATAACTGTTTCATATTTCTGGTCTTTCCTCCTGGACTGCAGGATTCTTTATCAGAGCACATTCCCCTCTGTAATATGCAAGCGCAATGCTCTTCCATCCTAGGCTGAACGTGTGCCCCACACGCTGAGGTCCCAAGCTGATGTACGTAGAAGCACAGCTCTGACCTTGATTCTCAGCTGTCAAAAGCCATCTTCAATTTTTCCACTGCTCAGAGTCATACCTGTACTCCTTAGACCACAACTCAGGACCTTCGTGATCTGTTCTTAACCTATCTGTTTTTCTCTTGATTCTCCTACACCAAAAGGCCAAATTAACCTAAAATTCCCTACCTCTGCCAATGCCGTGTGCTTTTTTGCCATCGTGCTTGTCCTATCTGTCCTGTTTATTTCCTATAGAAACATCCCCATCTTGTTGAATCTCCACATTTCAAATACCAGCTCAAATGCTAACTAAATGACACTACTCTAAATGGCATAACGTCTTCATTTTCTGAACAAATAGCAATTTTTGTGTCTGCATTAGTTTTACTATTATGCAGCCATCTTTCAATAGGTTTCTTAGTCATCTCAGAGGGGTAACATTCCAGAAAGTTGAATCTCCTCTACCAGCACACCAGGGTGTTCAGGACTAGCTCATAAGTGAAGAAGAACAGAGGTTATTAATACCTTGAGCTTCTACAGATTTTTTAGTTCTTAAAGCTTATTGTATTTCTTATTATGACCACTTTTTGATGCATTATTGCTTATATTTTGTAGAAAAATTAAAAGTCAGCCTACAATAAAATCAGTTAGTAATGGTGAAAATAGTATTAGAAGCCAGGTTCCTTGGTTGTACTTAACATGACTTATATTCAGGTTTTGTCTACATTTCTTCCTATAAATTAAAATAATGATAATTACAGATCAACTAATATCCATAGTTGATCTGGTTTATAAGTGACTATATTGGTCTAACATTTTGTGATTGACAAATACATTTCTTTTCTTCCTGAAATGGTATGGTACGTATTCTAGCTAATCAGATTTCAAACTATGCTATGGGCACTGTCTCTGTGAAGCAGGTCACATTTTATGAATAAATAGGAGCTTTGAAAGTAACTAAAGTATTTTGCTACACAAATGGCAAGTAATGTGACTTCTTGCAATATGGGCCAAGAGTGAGGTAGGATGGATCAGGAATTGTTTTCATTTATGAATCCCTTATATTCCTGTTCCTGGTCATAGGGGGCAAATAAGCCTCGATACTTACGACTGATATGATAAAATAAGATGCTACGGTTAATTTACTGTATAGCTAGAGACCACGCTTGAAATACTTTTTACAATTGAAAACTGGGTTTCAAATTCCCTCTGTTTAAGAAAATTAGGGACTCCATTTGCAGCCATCAAAACAGATAATATCAACACAAGTATGGGAAAAGGATTATCACTTTGGAACTACGATTTCATATATGCTTCTAGTCACCAATACTAGGGAATGTTGTCAAATATTTCTGAGAAAGCTCACACTGTCTCTGTCTCCGTAGGTTGATTAGATGAGCTTTCATACATTGGAAACCTGACTACTTTCCAACAATTTGATTTCACAAATGGAAAAACAGCATCTGTTTTCCTGCAGCTTCACATATGGCGATCATTGTTGCTAAGACAAGCTGAAGCAGGTAGTCCGTGTGACAGTGCCCCTCTGGAGTGCTGCAGTCTCCTGGGACCAGATTACACTGGTCTGCTGTGAGGGGCTCTGACTCCCCAGGCAGTGGAAAGTGCATATTTAATCAACATATGCAAAGCATCCGTATGAACAGCAAATTACAGAGAAAATGATCAAATGCAATATTTAGAACCTCTCTGTTTGTATTTGCAGTGGGCTAATTTGGATAGGTGTACTTCATGCCACACTCTGCTAGTTTGAGTACTTAAGAAAAAAACACCAGCCAATTGTTTGCAGAGGCAAAGAAGTTGAAATGTTTATATATACGCATGAAGGGGGTAGTACTTTTTAAGAAAGAATATGGCTTTGTCACATTAGCCAACAAGGAAGAATGAAAAAAAGGAATCAATGCTGGGCACACATGGGAAATACACTTTGTATATAAAGATACTAGAGCCCCATAGAATTTCATTAAGGGGTGGGGGTGTCTCTGTCCCTCTGGATACTCTGATTGTGTTTTATAATATTCCATGTATAATATATACTATATATAAGATTCCATAATCAGTGGCCCATTTCAGGGGGTTGGGAAGCTGAACCACAAACTGCTCTTTTTTTCCTGCCAGGATTAATGTTTGTGTTTTAAAGGTCAAAAGATTGGCAGCTATAGAAATTAAATTCCAGAATACATCCACCAGACAGGTGTATTGCAAACAGATGTTCTTTCTCTGAAATTGCCATACCAGTGGCCTTAACCCCAATTTGGAAGGACAACTCAATCAATTCGAGCAAGAAAAGCCTTCAGTGATTTTGGAGTAGTCTTGGACTTCTCCTGAGTATAACTATCATTTAACAAATATTTCTTTATCAGGATCTGTTTCTTCAGCATCCGTTATCACAGGATCATAATAGATTGGAAGTGGAAAACCTGAAAGTACTCAACCTTTCAGTAGTAAATAAAAGCCAGGGTTCCTAACTTGCCAATAAGTTTTTTTTTTTACATCAACTTTATTCTAAAAAATACTCAATGAAGCACAGATAAATATGGAGCATTTTATAAGGTTAAATAGTAACCCTCTTTTGACATATGAAAAGTAGGAAGATACAGGGAAAAGGCAGAAATTGAAGGCACGTTATTAACAGAAGCAGTGTATCAGGTCACACAAGTTAAAAGATGTCAGAAGGAAGACAGCAGAGGCTACTATCCCTTAGTAGAAACTGCAAAATTAGATTCCCACATAAGATCAAAAGGGGGGCCACCTGTCTGGGCCTACATTTTGTAGCTTATAAGTTAGAAAGTTAAGTGTTTTAGGACTTGAACCCCTGAAGTACAGAATCTGAGCTGTGCTGGATGTTGGACTCACTGTGACGCTACGACCAGCCAGCTGCCTTTGGAATCGGGACTAGCCCCTTCATAAAAGGCAGTTCTCTGGGATTACTATCCAGGAAGCTCCTACACACGTCCTTAAGTGCTTGAGAAGTCTCTAAGCCCAGCCAGCTCTCATCTCAGATCATAGCAGAGGCTCCGGGTCTGGACACTTTCCCTTCATCAGTTTGGCCTCTTCATGCTAATGGCCCATGTTACTCCCAGATGTTACTCTCACTTTCCCACGTTTGGCTTGGGTGATTTGCCCAGCTCTGCAGCGCTGGGCCTTGGCCAGAGCCTATTTTGGATTTTACTGTTCTCCTAACCAGCCTGAGTTCTGACAGAAAGAATAGGGAGGTAAATACATATACAGACTCCATTTTCTACTCTGTACCTAACTAACAATGTGCCCTTGAGAAGTCAATTTCTTAATCCCTCTCTTGGCCTCACTAGTTTCAACTGTACAACAAGGAAATCTGGCTTGAGCAATGAAGCTCCTCTGAGACCCAGTGAAAGAACTGCTTCATGTACCTTTTCAACCAGATTCAGCTGAGCAACATTTTGGATTTCTGCATAAAATTTTGTTTGAATAAAAGACTTTGGTCAGTAAAAAAGAGTTTGTGAGCCTCTGAACTAGACGGTTACCAAATTCCGTTATGGAATCCATAATAGAGTCTTTTATACAATCGTTTAGTCTCTTAATCAAGCTTCATTTGAAAATTGAGGATCTGGCATCCTGAAACACTGCCTGATGAAAATGCCTGAGATCTGCATGGGTTGTAAGCTCCTAAAGACCTGAGAATACACATTTCATTATAGTATCTTGCATAATTGTTATCATGGGGTACCTTATATTGCAGGTGCTTAATACAACTCGATAAATATTCATGGAGCTCCTGTTTAGTACCATCACTTTCTTGGTTCTGGGGATGCAAAGATGGGTGAGGCATGCTCTGTCAGACCCAACAGTTGAATGTTGACAAGATGAAGAAATAAATATTGTAAAAAGAAAGGGGAAACCCCAGAGCAAATTTTTAGTGAGGCTGACAAACGACATAGATTGGTAACCCATTTAATGGTATCATGTATTTCATTAGTATCTAAGTTTCAGTGAAAATGAGAACCTCAATAAGATTGACTACATTAATTTTGCTTAAGGGAAATTTCCCTCTCTTGGCCTTTTCAAACTTGAGAAAGGCTGTAAGTGCTTTACTTGACTCCTTAAAAATACAAACTTTACGGTGGAGACTGAAGTCATCATACCTGACCCATAACTCCTCACAAATTTTGCAAAGCAGTGAGGGAGAAGTTCTCATATTGACGGTGCTCTGCAGGCTGCTGAACTATTTCCCCTTTGCTCCTCTTGAACTCAGCTCTGAGGCACCTTCTGAACAATTGTCTGTCCAAATGTCTAGTGGCCCATTCTGGTAGTTATCACCACATCACCAAGCATACTCCAAAAGAAAGCTTACCGTTCCAGAAAGTCTTGAAAGTCTACTCGTTTTTCAGCCAAATGATTCCCAGTGACAATAGCCTCAGAAGCCAAATTTTAATTCTTCCCTAGTTTTCTAATCTGAGAAGTATAATATTAATAATAGTACCTAACTGACAGGCTATTTGAGGATATAATAGAGGTAAAACACATAGAATGTTTGTTGTGTTTAAGAGAGCTCTATAAGGAGCAGCTGCTGCTATTACTGTTATTATTGACAAAATGTTTCTTTTTTTAAATCATAGTGAACTCAATAAGAAGCATGATGCCCACATGGAAGTTTTTTCATATCTGTTGTAGGAAACCCACTGAAATGACTATAAGACACTCTGGGTGAGAAGTGATCTTTCCACGGTGGGAAGGAGCCAGGGCTGGGGAGTCAGCACACTTGAGTATTGGCCCTGCTTCCACCACTGGCAAATAGCACCAGAGAAGCTGGGAAATGCAGACTCCAATGCCCATGTTATATCTACAGCGTCGGAATCTCTGGGGTGGGAGCCCAGGAGATTCTTACACACAGTAGAGTCTTATGCACGTTCAGCCACCCAGGTGTTATGCGCCAGCTCCACCACTTACCACCTTCTAGATTATGATCTTGGTCCTGTTACTCCATCTCTTCAAAGCCTTGGTTTCTTCACCTACAAAATGGAGTTAATCCCTTCTGAGCACATTGTGGAAATTAAATAAGACAATGCATGGAAAATGCTGAGCTGGTCTGGCACAAAAGAAATGTTTGGTACGTGATATGTATTAGCTTCTTTAAGCTTTATCCCTGTATTGAATTAAATAATCAGAAATCAGTGAAAAATATATTTGTACAGTACTAATGTATACAATGAATTCCTAAGAGAAATGAGTGTCCAGATAACATGTTTCTCCAAACCAGGAATTTTCCTGCAGTGGACTGGAAGGTGGGCTAGGGGCACTACCATCCTATAATAAACAAAGCACAGTTATTGATGAGAGCTTGTTGAAGTCCTTGGTTGTCTTAGGGAAGAAAAATGACAGGTTTTTCTTCTGGATGGACTGCGCTGGATGGACTTGAATGATTCTTTTCTTTTTCAGAGAATATGATCCTACTCCTCACCCTCAACACAGCCTTTGCTTTTAGCTTCCACTCTTAGGAAAGTTGGTGCCCAGTTACAGGAACTCACTCATCCTGGAGAGCTGGTTCATTTTTCTTTGCTTTTTTTCCCTAATGTCTTTTGATCTTGATTGAAGTGTAAAATTTTGGTCTATGTCTCTTATTTCATATTTATTATAGGAATTTAAATCACTTTAACTCACTTTATATAAGAATGAAAGAAATAGGTAAGAAATAAAGTCATAAAGTATACAGACGATAATTCATGTCCTTTATTTAGGAAAGCTGAAACAAGAATAAAAAGAATTGATGGAAAAAAATCGAGATCAGAGCTCAACAGTCAAAGGGAAATGAAGCTTGTAATTTAACAATCAGAAAAAATAAACACATCAGGACAAAAAGGTTTTGTTAGCAGAGTACAAAATATCAAGTAAAAGGAAAGCAATTACTAATCAGACCAGCTTTTCTTGTAATGATGACTATACCTAAATATTGCCAAATATATAAGTAAAAATGGAAATTCTAGTTAACAATTTTTAATTACTCATTTCTAAGTGATGCCAAGTGTATATTAACAAATAGCTGAATGATTGACTGAATGTTTTGGTTTTCATCTGTATGTTTGGTGTCATGTAGATAAATGCTCAATCTAAAGAGTATCGTATTAACAAATTGAAAAGCAAAGCAGCAACTTGCTGAATAAATGATGGATTTTTAAGTCTTACTCCATGGATAAATACCATGGAGAAATTTCCAAATCAAAACACCGATATTATGCACCCGTTAGCATCATTTTGCACCCTAGGTCGTGCTTTTTCTGCACTACTGAATCTTTCTCGAATTCTCAATATTCTTATTTCATGCTAATTTAAAATTTAATATTATTAATGTATTTTTGTTAATCACATAAACTCCAAATGCAGATTGAATAACCACTTATTTATGTAGATATTTGTATTCAAGACTTCTGTAAAACTGTGCTTACTCTTTTTTAGCAAAGTATAAATAGCAAAATAATACTACAGTTTCCTGATGAGGACTGTTTTGGGGGGAAAAACAGCATTTACATGTGCACATGAATGTACAAAGGATGGCTGGTCCCACTCTGATGTTCCAGGCTGAAATATATGTATGAATGAACATTAGGGCTGGCATTTTTTTGAAGCAGTGAGATTTTGGGAGGGAGGGGGCAGCGGGAAGAAATATTCTGGGAAAAATAGTAAAATTCCTCTCTTATACTTCCCTATGTCCACTTCTCCCCCATTTTTGTCCTTTTTATCTTTGCAACCTGCTACACGCACAACACATGGAATGTCAGGAATTGAGCAATGGGTATTCCTGGCAGCAGAAGGTAAGGAGTCCGTCTCACTTCTCAGTTCGTGTGTGTGTGTTTCTCTGTGTGTGTGTGTGTGTGGTTCTCACAAACACACACACATACATATATATATGTATACTATATATTTTTTTGGTAGAGGATATTGAAGATCAGCATATGCATTTACATGCAAACTTTTTCCCACCAATTAAACCAGATACAATGAGAAATTTTTTTAAATGTAGTTGAGTGTTCTGAAAAAGAGAGGACCCAGAAACTACTGGCACACACTACTTCAAAGCTAAAGAAAATTTGTATGCACTGGGCAACAATATGCAAAGAGTCAATTCCCAGTCTCCTGAGCCAATAGATGATGCAGACTATCACAAACTGTGGATGATCTAACAGCCATTTGTGCTTGGCGTTGATATGCTTTTGTGATTTCGTTTTGCCAGAAATGTTCCTGTTAGTTTAGGAAAAATGAAATGTATTATTTCTTGAGCATCCAAGAATGATGTACACATGAATAACAGGTTGAGGGAGGATGAGGATGATTCAAAGCATGTAATCTGGCCACTACCAACAGTTAGCCATTTAATGGTTGATGCAGGGGAGCTAGACAGGGAGCCAGCAGCTATGGGATGGCTGTGTTGTTCCATGCATTTTACATTTAACATGTAGGAAAATCCAAAAAATAACCCTAGATAATATTAACCCCATTCTGTAGATGAGAAAACTGACCCTCAAAAAGGTCAATTAATTTACTCCTATAATTTCTCAGACTTTATGTCAATGAGGAGGTTTTGCTTGTTTGTTTTTGCCTGTTGTTTGCATTTATTTGCTTATACAAGGTGTTGATCTCTGTCCCCTTATCTTCTCTATCCTTTTGTCTTTCAAGTGCATAGTTGCCTGAGAGTGAGCCCTGTGAAAACTCCCGGGGCTCCAAGGAGCAGAGTTGAGAACCACTGATCCAGGCCATTCTGCTTCTCTAGTAAAAATATTTTCACCACTACCTTTTGTAAGTTTATTTACCTGCAGTGTAAAATAATATACAATTTAAATAATTGTATGTGATTCTTTTGTAAAAGGCATATAAGAAGTATAATAACCATTAATGAAAATACTAACTAACCTTTATTGCATCCTTGCCATGCTCGAGAAACTAATTCCATGACTTACTAACTTCTTAATTCTCATTTTACATATGAGAAATTGTGGCACAAAAGAACTGAGTCTAAACTTAGAGTTTGCTTTTTAAGCACAAATATATTCTTTAGTCAATGTATAACTTTGTGTTTTAAAAAAGGAGTTAGCCTATTTATATTTTTTATAATAATAAGCACTTTTGGTTTTATTTTTGTCACATTGTTTTATGACTTCTGTGTTTTGCAGTTGCCTTGTGTTTCTCTTCCAGTCCATCTTTTGCTAAGGTAAGCAGTTTCTCTAGACGTTTCTGTTTGGTTTGATTTGGTTTGGTTTGATTGTTTTCTTTGATATTTTTCATGTTCACTTTGTTGTTGCCTTATAATTTGTAAAAAGAATAATAAGTTCTATTTTAATTAAACTAGATTATCTTTTGCTGTTTTAAAGTACATTTACACTTACGTTTTTAAATAAATGTCAATGTGAAGAGAATACTCCTTCTCTTAGGCCAATAAGAGATTCCTTCACTTTCAGCTCATCCCACCACTTCTTTATCCACTTCCAAGTTCTTGTCAACACAATCCGAGAATTTAAAACCAGAATTTACCTATTTAAAAGAATTACACATTCTCTCTTTTAAATATATGTTTAATTTTTGTATTAAGCTTTATAATAAATTATGCATACAATAATTACTTATACAACCTGATTAATTGTGTTTACATTTAGTTCCAAAGCACTTTTTTTCCTCTACAACTACCCAATTGTTACTATTTAGTATTTATTGATGTCTGGGTAAGTTGGAGGATACCTTCACATAATATTTCTAAGATGAGTATGTGGATGTTTATTTGCTGAATTCTTGTATGCCTGATTATGACTTTGTGCTACCTGTGCACATTTAATTTATACAGTTAACTTTACCGACACTCTATAAATATCAATTGATTTCTTTCCCTCACGTGAACTGCACATGAGGTCTGACGCTAACCTGATTTAGTTTTTATAGGTACACTGTTTTTACTGCATGGCTACTTAGAGGATGTTTTCATTTGTCTTGCAATCCTAAAATTTCAGTTGGAAATATTCTGGTACCTATTGTTTCTCATTAATTTTATCTGCTTCATCATGGGGATTTTAATGTGCATACTCTTCTTTTCCTTTGGCTCAGGAAACTTTTTCAGCATTATGCCATAATTGCTGATATGTAGTCCATCTTTTCGTCTTTAGAAACATTATTTGTACATTGAATATCCAAGCTGTGTATTTAAAAGGTGTCCCATCATTTTAGTTTCTTTAAACATTTCCTCCAGGTTTTGAGAAAGCTTTTCAAGTTTCTCCTCCATGTTACTAGGTATATTTTCTACATTGACAATTCTACTTTGTACTGGGGCCAACAGTGGTTTTATATTTCTTCAATGTAATCATTACTTTAAAAATAGATCTATACAATTTATGTGTGAATTTAGCATATGTTATAGTTTTTATATATATAATTCATACATTTTTAAGCAATGTTTTAATTTTGCAAACCCTGTTTAATCTCAGCCTGAAGCTCATTAGCTAGTTTCCTTTGCAGCTCAGCACATTGACTTCTCAGGTCTTTTTTTACTTCTGTGTTGTTAAATAACTTATTGCAGTACAGAGAGGGGCTGAACAAATGGATACAAGTGAGCTCAGTTAAATTAATGCAAAAGACAGAAGAGCTATTTAGAGTTAAATGTGATAGCTCAGTCTTTACAAGACAACTGAAGAATCCCTTGTATTCTGGCTAAGGGTGAAGTTAACTGAGGAGGAAGAGAAGAGAAAGATGGCATTGGAGACTTTTAAAATACTAAACAAGAATACAAAATCAGTAAGTAAAAACCTAGATTATGCCTTGGCACTAGAAGTTGATATGGATATGCCCAATATCCTATAAATAAACTGGAAGAATTTTACAGAGATGAAAGACACCAAGCAGACAGAATTTAGAAAATTAATGTCAATATGGCCTCATCTGCATCACAGGTTGGCAGAACCTAAGGGTATAGTGGTTATACCGGTAATCACAGTATCACAATGGCTTCAATTAAATTATCCCCAAACACTTCACTGTGATGCTTTAGCAACCCCTACATTAAAATCCCCAGCTGCCATCTCTCTCTATGGAGATCACGTAGGCCTGGAATGGACTTTAGACGTTGGGATTTGAACCGCAGCCTCCACTGTAGCCACTAGCCCCACAGCTGTGTGGCTTCCTGTTTTGAAAACATCCATATTCAGCTCATTTCCCTTTCTATGTTTATTGCACTTCTGTGTGGGAAACTGGGCGAATTTGTGAAATAGACTTCAAGGTTCTCAGCTTTCTCCCTCTGCTTATTGTGACCACTTGTGCTCCTTCTGGAGTAAATATTTTCCACTAGGAGCTGGGCCTCGAAACAAGTGGAAACACTCATAGTCTTTGAAAGTTATTGATTCTCTCCTTTCTCATCACATTCTTGTTCCTGTTCAGGCTCTTCAGATCCTAGAAGTAAGGAAATAATGCACTTCCCCAGAACTTTCACGGCTACAGTGCCCTCTTGTGCAACTCGGTAAGGGCTAGGATGGCAGGGATCCAAGAAAAAGAAGAAAGGCTCAAATAGGGTTATTTTAGGGTTTTGTTTCCAAATATATGGAGGAGCCAAAATGTATTTTCACACACAGCAGGTTTTTTTCTTCTTCTTCTTTCATTGCCTATATAAAGGAAAACACTTTGTTTTTAAAGAGGGGAAATCCACCTCTGAAATTATGGAACACTGACACAGCATCATTCATCTTGGCAAAAGTTGACTGAGCAGATGATGTAGATCCACTTAACTTGGACTCAATCAAAGGTTTTGCTATTTTCATTTCACAGGCCAGATGTAGCTCATCATCGGTTGGAATCAATTCCAGAAGAGGTGTTAGAGTCTGTTGGTCCAAGAGAAAGTCTGATCCAGACACCAAAAAGAGCCATGAGGAAAATGGATACTATCTCCACTGATCTCCCAACAATTTAGGTAGTCCAATATTCAGTTCAGATTAAGCAGTGGGATAACCTAGAAGTGATGCTATTTTAGTGAGTTTATAGGTTATATTAAATTCACAGTTATTGTTAAATTATCTCCCAGGTTCTCTTTCTGTGAATAGACCATCATATCCAAATGGATGGGGAAACTGAATAATTATTAATGTTAATAATACATACACTTGGATTTTCTTTTTTTCTTTTTTTACACTTGAGTTTTCAATAAATCGGAAAAGCTAGAAACCAATCACATGCCAGCAATGTGTCTAACTGGGCTTTGAGTCATCTGCATTGATTAGAATTTGACCACCAAATGCTTTATAGTTTCTTACCACAGCTCTTACATCTTAAATGAAAACAAATGCTCAATTTATTGAATAGAATGCAATGAGTCAGTATTTTCTGACTGAAATAATTTTTTTAAAAAATTGGAATCTTTATATCAATCTTAATACACATTACAATATATATTCTCATTCCCATAAGAGTAGGCACTCGAATTTGAATTTCTTCAAACATCCATCAAAAGCCATGCAGATCAATAAAAAGAGCAAATAAAACCAGCCACAACTCATCTCCACAGCATAGCTAGAAAATAGAGAGTGCTAGAAACTTCAATTTCCATATATGTGGGGAAAAACTTCAGCTACCAGCAAGTCCAGCTTGGAAAACCATATTATATCAACTAGAGGAGAGTCCAGCACAATCCTAGAGGCAGCATGATGCAGACAAGGTTATCTAGAGCAGTACACATTCACAAAAGAAAAGGCTCCTAACCTAAGTGGGGATGTAAACCTCCCACATCCCCAAAATTCAAGATGTTGTGAATGCCTACTGGTGTCATGGGTTGAATTGCGTGGCCCCAAAACATATTGAAGTCTCGCCTCCTACATCTGTGAATGTGAATTTATTTGAAAATAGGGACTTTGCAGATGATCAAGTTAAAACAAAGTCATTAGGGTGTACCCTATTCCAATAGGACTAGTATCCATATCAAAAGGGGAAAGTGGAACAAGACCAGTACACCTGAGAATGCCATGTGAAGATTGGATGTATGTTGCCACAAGCCGAGATACCAGAAGCTAGGAGAGAGGCCTAAAACAGATCCTTCCCGAGCATCTTCAGGGGAAATATGGTTCCGCTGACACCTTGATCTTGGACTTTTAGCCTCCAGAACTTTAAGACAGTAAGTTTCTGTTGTTTAAGGCACTGAGTTTGTGGTACATTGTTAGGAGCAGACCTAGAGGACTAATACAACTGAGAAATCAAATGGAAGTTTTTTTTGCAGTGTGCAGAAGCAGGGGTGGTTGTGCTTCTTTAAGGGAGGAGGACAACTTGGAAAGGTCAGGAATCTTTTGGAGCTTTAGGGGTAAGAAGGAAGAAATCAATAAAACTTGGAAAGTAAGAATCCTATAGACACAAAAGAGTATCACGGCATCTGAAGGCACACAGGCCCACCCCGCAAAGGTGCCATTTATTAAATTCATGCATTTATAGACAATTTATTTTCAACAAAGATGCCAAGAACACACAAAGGATGGGGAAAGGATAGTCTCTTCAATAAACAGTGTTGTGAAAACTGGATGTTGACATGCAGAATAATGAAATTGGACCTTATTTCATGCCACATACAAAAAATCAACTCAAACTAGATTATAGGTTTACATATGAAACCTGACACTATAAAATGACTGAAAGAAAACATAGGAAAAAAAGATTCTTGACATTGGTCTTGGCAAAGATAACACACACACAACCCTCGAAGCAGAGGCAACAAAAGCAAAAGTAGACAAATGGGATTGTTTCACACTAAAAATCTTCTGCACAGCAAAGGAAGCAATTAACAGAGTAAAGAGACAATCTACAGAATGGGAGAAAATATTTGCAAGCCATATATCAGATGAGGGTTAATATCCAAAAAACATAAGAAACTCAAACCTCTTCATAGCAAGAAAACAACCTAATTAAAAATAAACAAATAACCTGAATAGATATTTCTCAGAAGAAAACATACAAATGGCCAACAGATATAGGAAAAAAAAAATGATCAACATCACTAATCATCAGGGAAATGCAAATTAAAACCAAAATGAGATATCACTTCACACCTGATTGGATGGCTATAACCAGAAACACGAAAGATAACAGGTGTCAGTGAGGATGTGGAAAAAAGAAACCCTTCTACACTGTTGGTGGGGATGTAAATTAGTATGGCCATTACAGAGTATGGAGGTGCCTCAAAAATTAAACATAGGACTTCTATATGACCCAGCACTCCCACCTCCGGGGTGTATATCCAAAGAAAATGAATTCAGTATCTCAGAAAGATATCTGCACTCCCATGTTCATTGCAGAATAATTCACATTAGCCAAGATATACAATCAAACTAAATTTTCACTGATGGATGAATGGATAAAGAACATGTGGTATGTATACAATGTTGATAATTACATGTAAATGGATTAATGCAAATTGATTGAATAGTCCAATTAAAAGACAGTGATGGTGAGATCAAAGAGTAATACCATCTTATATATTATTTAAAAGAAGCACACTTTAAATATGAAAACACAGAAGAATATACACCATGCAAACCTAGAACTTAACAAAGCTGGCATGACTATAATAATATCAAATAAAGTAGACTTAAAGAAAATTGCTAGAACTAAGGAGAAAGCGTCACGATAACACCAGGGAATTATTTATCCAGAAGACAATCTAAAGTGCATATGCCACTAACTCCAGAGCTTCAAAATACATAAATCAAAAATTGAAAGAACTAATTGCAGAAATAAACAATTATAGTTGGAAATTTTTCCACTCTTTTCTCAATAATTGACAGAGCATGTAAACCAAAAAAAAAAAAAAAAAAAAAATCTGTTAGGGACATGGAAGACCTGAACAACCTTAATAATTGCCTTGAACCAATTGAAATTCATAGAATACTCTATCCAACAACACCAATTATACATTTAAGACAAAATTACTTGTAACATTCAACAAAATAGATCATATATTAAGCTATAAAACAAGCTTCACTATCAAAGGAATAAATTATGCATATGATATTCTCTGACCTAACATTAAATTAGAAATCAATACCAATAAGATATCCAGAAATATTCCCAAATATTTGAAAATCAAACGGCATACATCAAAAGACATTTGGGAAACAAGGTTATTAAGTATGAAATGTTCAATTTCCTTAAGTACAAAGTTCGACAGTTGATGTCTCCAACATTTCACTTTGATATTTCTTGTTTTATTTTTATTGTGAAGGTACATGCTTGGTCTTTCAAATGCACATTTTTGCTTGTGATTATCTTTCATTTTTTTTAAGAGCAAGTTTTGTGAAACCATGGATAAGTCAAAAAATTTGTGTTATTTTCAAATATGAATTTGTTATGGAACCAATGCAGCACAGACAGCTCAAAATATCAACGCAGTATTTGGGAAGGATGTGGTTAATGAACGCACAGTATGTTGATGGTTAGAGAAGTTCTGTTCTGGTGATTTTAATCTTGAAAATGAGCCACATGTGCGACCTGAGCCCAAGCTGGATAATGATGAGCTGAAAGCCATAGTGGAAGTGAGTCCATCTCGACCTATGTGTGAATTAGCAGCAAGGTTTGACATTACTATTCCAACAATATTGAACCATTTGAAACAAATTGGCAAGGTAAAGAAGCTGGATAGATGGGTTCTGCATGAATTAAATGAGAGTCAGAGGAGAAATCATCTCAAAGCTTGCCTTTCTTTGCTGTCACAACATAAAGGTGAATCATTTCTATACCGTATTGTACATGTGATGAAAAATTGATTCTTTTTGACCATTGCAAGCATTCAGCACAATGGTTGGATAAAGATGAAGTGCTGAAACACACTCCAAAACTGAATATTCATCAAAAAAAAAGCTATGTTGTCTGGTGGTCCAGCGCTGGTATTATCCACTATAGCTTCATGAAACTCGGTGAATTGATTACAGCGGATGTCTACTGCAACCAATTAAACGAAATGATAAAGATGCTTGTGATCAAGCAGCCAGGATTGGTCAAAAGAGACAGGCCAATCCTCTTGCAAGACAACTCTTCACCACATGTTACACAAACAATGCTGCTCAAACTACAGCAGCTGAACTTGGAAACTCTCTGTCATCCGCAAGGTCACCAGACCTTGCACCAACTGCCTACCATTTCTTCCAGGCTTTGGACCACTTTTTGCAGGAAAAATATTCAATTCTCAACAAGCTGTGGAAAACACCCTTCATGATTTCATTGCCACTCGCTCTCCAGGCTTCTTTGCTGCTGGCATAAACAAGATATTGTTAAAATGTCAAAATTGTGTCAATAGTTTAGGCACATACTTTGAACTTTGATTAATTGTACTGCTTCTTGTTTGAGATATATAAACTACACTTTTGATTTGAAATTGGACATTTCATATTTAATGACCTAATAGAAATATTTTGAACTAAACAGTGAAAGCCTAACATGAAGATAAAATTTGTGGAGCTCAAGTAATAACTAGCAAGTATCAGGATATAGGTGGGCATCAGATCTGCTAACTAATGTCAAGAGAAGTTATCAAAAATTGTGAAGGACAGTTATCATAACCTCTGAGCTCAGGCTATTTAAGTATTTTGGTCAAATAGAAACTTGTTGGTCTGTAGACTCTCAGCTTTTGGATACTGTTGATTGAAAATACTTACTCAAGCTAGCAGATACTGGTGGCCCACAGAAAAAGAGTTGGCCTTGGTTTCTATTGGGCTCTTTAGGGGTTGTTACTGATGTAGCTGCTCACTTCAAAGCCCCTACAGGTCTGTTCCCATGGTCAGATGCAGACCCTTCATAGCTCTTTCATCACTTCCTTACTCTTCCAGCCTAGAGAGTTTTAAACCTCAGGCAGCAGGGAAGCCTTGCTCTTACTCATAAGATTTTTTCCAAAATCCTAAGGAATTTTTCAGGGATAGAATCTTTTAATTCTTCTTGTTTTTGTTATACCACTTTACTGAAGCAAAGGAAACAGCTGACAGAATTGGCTTAGGAGAGTGGAAAGAAATAACAAGGGAAATGTCAAACCAAGTTTCTCGCTCAGGGTTGTCTAAATTAGACATCATGGTTTTAACCAGTGCATTAGTCGAGATGGCATAGGATATGCAGCAGTAACAAACAACAACTAAATAGCAATGCCTTAACCCGTAGGGGCTGGGCCTAGAAGGGAGGATGGATGGAAACAACGTGAGCAAGGTGAATGAAGGGTCAGGCAAAAGTGCCTGCCTGAAGCTGCTTGTTTGCTGTGTGCAAAGGTCTGCTGAAAACAGCTGACCTGTATGGAAGTTGTTAAAGAAATTAACAAACTGCCCTGACCCTTTGCAGTGTCCTTGGAAATAAATACGGGGAGGAACTTAGCTGAGGAGGCCATTTTCTCCTTCAGATTTTGGTCTCTTCTCTCTAAACACTATGTGTTTAGAGTAATTATTCATTCCTTCGCTACCGAGCTCAGTAGCAAAAAGCAGCTGCAACAGTGGTGACCCCGACGTGATTCAGGAATCCACACGTCCAGCGTTTTCATCATCCAGACTACAAGGGGAATCATCCCGGTAAGGGACAGTCCCGCCCGCTGTTTTGGGAAAGGAACAAATGCGTGTAGTTTCAGAAGGGGATTTCTAACAGGGGGCAGCACCTGACAAAAGATCAGCAAATTTATCTGCACACTTTGCAACAAATCTTAAAAGCTGCCCAGTGTTCTGTCGAACTAAAAGCTTTACAACAACTCTTATGCACAGTAAGACAGCATTGCCCATGGTTCCCAGATGAGGGCACATTAGATTCAGAGCTCTGGGAATAAGTAGGGAAGATTTTTAAGAAGAATCTTAGGCAAGGGGTTCCGGTGCCCCTTGCTGTGTTAACTACATGGAGTCTGGTGCGAATAGCACTGACTCTCTTGCATATTCCTGCGGATTCTAATTCACTGGAACCTGCTCCTCCTCCTCTGCTGCTGTCTGCCCAGAAGGAGCAAGCATCCCATACCATAAAATTTCCAAATCCTGAACCATTCTCTCCACCATCGCCTTCTGCGGCTCAACAGGGGGAGCAGCTACCTCCTCCTCCTTCTCTCCCCACTCTCAAAGGGGATCTCTATTCCTCCCCTGGTAAACCATCTGCTATTCAACATCACCTATGAGAAGGCTGATCTTTATGGGGATGAGACTTGCTAGAACAATGGACTCTTCTTCTAACTACCCAGCCTTTTCAATAGGGGCCACTGCTCAGGTGCATCCAATACAACCCACATCTTTACAATGGACTACTAATTGGCCCATCTGGATAGAGCAGTGGCCTATTAAGCAGGATAAATTAAAACACTTAAAATCTCTTGTCCAGGACCAACTTAAAGCAGGACATATAGAACCTTCCCTGAGCCCATGGAACACTCCTGTATTTGTCATACCTAAAAAGAACAACAAGTGGCATTTACTGCAGGACCTGAGAGCTCTTAATGCTATTATAGTCCGGATGGGACCTCTACAACCTGGTCTTCCCCAGCTGTTGTTAATTCCAAGAGATTGGCCTTTGAGTGTAATTGATTTTTTAAAAGGTTGTTTTTTCACAATTCCTCTAGGGAAACAAGACCAGGGAAAGATTTGCATTTTCTGTTCCCACTTATAATAGTGCCCATCCAATCGACAGGTATCACTGGAAAGTCCTTCCGCAAGGAACATTAAATAGTCCCACTATTTGTCAATATTATGTTCATCAAGCCCCACTCCCTTCTCGGCACCAGTTCCCAACCACTGTCATCTGTCACTATATGGATGACGTATTATTTATTAGCAGCTCCTACTCAAGCAGAATTATTATCATTGTTTGCCCATGTACAAACATATACTGCCGTCCATGGGCTGCAAATTGCCCCAGACAAAGTACAACTTACCCAACCCTGGCACCATCTTGGTTATCTACTTTCTTTTGCATTCACTGCAACCCCAACAAATAGCAAACTCCTTGCCTTCTACCCTGAAACTACATTCTTTACAACAACTTTTGGGACACGTGAATTGAATACATCCCACCTTAGGAATTACTAACCAACAAATACATCATCTTACTAATACATTAAAGAGTGATCCAGATCCATCTTCACCTCATTCACTAACATTTCTGGCATTTTAGGAATTCCACGCTATCAAGGAAATTCTTAATCACTGTCAGCTGTCATGACCCAGACAAACCAGTTCTTTTATTTATCTTCAACACCTCCCTATCTCCAACTGCTTTTATAGGCCAATTAACACCTCACATAGTTCCTTTGGAATGGTTATTTCTATCTCACACTCCCTCCAAAACCTTTTCTCCCCTTCTAGATCTCTTTGCTTCTTTGGTAGTTAAGGGACGCCGTTGTACACAACAATTGCTTGGATTAGATCCACACACTACATATCTCCCTATTCCTAAAAACTGCTTCGAAGCAACTTTACATACTTCTTTACTTTGGCAATCAGCCCTTGCAAGTTATGTAGGTTCTTTTTCCTTCCATTACCCCTCCGACAAGCTTCTCTCCACTCTCTCACTTCCTGTACAACTGCTTACAGAACTCTCCTCTATACCTCTTCCTGCCACCCAGACGGTGTTCGTAGATGGCTCAGGACGATCATCTAAAGCAGGAATTGCATGGAAAGATGGTGATTGGAAATATTTATCCAGCTCCGGCTTTCCCTCCACTCAACAAGCAGAATTAGGGGCACTTATATTAGCTTTAAAAACATGTCCATTAGAACCCCTAAACATTGCTGACTCCCATTATGTATTCTATTCCGTTCTCCTTATCAAAAATGCTATCATTAAGGATATACCTAATCAAACTTTACTTCAACAATTCCTTGTTCTACAGCACTTATTAGGTACCAGTGACACCTCTTCTTTACTTCTCATATTCATGCTCATACCCCTTTGCCTGGCCTTCTGACAGAAGGAAATAACGCTGTTGGTCATCTCCTTTACCTATCACGTATATTCCACTAATGCCTTTAAAAATGCTGTAACATCCCATCAGTTCTTGCACCAAAACGCTCGAATGCTTATTACACAGTTTCCCATTACCCAGAAACAAGCTTGTTACATAATACGTGCCTGTTCAGCTTGTCAGGCTGTATCAGGTGTGCCTTTATCACCTGGGGTTAACCCTCTGGCCTAACTCCTAACTCATTTGGCAAACAGACATTACTCATTTCCCTGCCTTCAGGTGCCTTAGATATCTACATGTAACTGTTGGCACTTAGGAATGATCCATGCCACTCCATTATGGGGTGAGCGTGTCTCCCATGCTATCACTCATTTGTTAAACTCCATTGCTTATCTAGGGCTTCCTCATACTGTAAAGACTGATAATGGACCCTGTTACACTGCAGTTGCCTTTCAGACTATTTTACAAGACTGGAACATTTGCCACATCACTGGCACTCCACATAACTCTACTGCACAGGCAATTGTTGAGCAGACCAACTGAACTTTAGAATTATTTGGAAAAGCAAAAGGGGAGTACCCTGCCCTTCCACAACAAAGAGTAACAAAAGCATTATACACTGTTAATTTTTTGGCTTTGTCCAGTTTCTAGCTGCCCTTCACCCCGGGCTTTTATCGTTACACCTCTTTGTGGATTCCAACCTGAGCCCCGGCAGAAAGTGTGGATGCAGTGATGGGACTCTGCAGGAACCTGGGATGGCCCTTTTGGTGTGTCAACATGGGGAAGAGGATATGTTTGCATTCAAACTTCTACAGGTCCCTAGTGGTTCCCTTCCAGGCGAGTTCGCCTACAACATGAGCTGGATTTCACAAATGAAACGTCTCTCCCAGGCAGTACAACCACAGTTTACTGGGCTCATGTCTTAAACCCACCTGTGTTTAAGCCCCTAACTTGACAGGACTCAGAGATTTAAAAATGATCTAAAATATTCAATAAGGTACAATTTTTGATATTTCACATTGTATTTTGCTGTGGAATCATCTTTATTGCCAAAGGGAAAAAAAGCAAATGTTTTGGTTCATCTGGTTTGCATATATAAAATACAAAGATCAAAATCTATAAATTTATTATTCTAATGACTTTGGGGAGTTGCAGTCAATTTGTAAGCCTAAGTTCCCCTGATGCGTTTTCCAACAAAAATATTGTGAAATTTGAAGAGATAATCTAAATAATTATGTTACCAAATTAGCTTCCCTCATTATTTTCTTCTTAAATAATGCTGCATACAATGGAAAAAACAATCTTAAAGCATGAAATGTTCCTTCCTTCAATCAATTATTCAAGCTTCTGATTGTAAAAGAATTATGAGAAAAATGGCAAATTTTTAACCATACTCTCTAGTCATTTTATTTTGAATATCTTAGATAACAGACTTCAGAATGTATGGTTTTCTTGTAGAATAAAAAAAGTATAATCCAAGACATAATCTTAACGCTACCAATAATAAATTATATAGAAATAATTCCAGATTTTCTTAAAGATAAGTTTAAGAATAATATATTTCAAATGACAAAAAATAACAAAGATATTTTTAAATAATCTTCAAGTATTAATTATATCTATATCAAATTCCTCCTTCCACCAAGTTCAGATCTTACATGGAGTGGTACAGCTGTTTTAAATAAGCATTACAGAAGGAAAATAGTACTTCATTTTAGCAGTTCAATAATGTAGACTTAATAAACTACTTAAAAAATGATGTTTGCCTCCACTCATAACAGTAATGCTATGGATCCCTCTTCTCACAAGCAATCTGTCAACAAAGCTAGGAATTGATTACTAATTGCCAAACCCGAAAGGCAGACCTATTAACAATTTTTTGGAAGAAGAAATAGTTAAAGAGCTTCAATGTCCTGTTCTTGTTTTAGTCACAATTCACATTTGAGAGATTTTCTTGATTCTCAATGGCCTAGAGTCATAACAATGGTGAGACTAGAATATAGCTGGACCTCAAACTGAGACCAGCTTTGTCTCAGAAAGGCAGAGCTAGGCAGGGTGAGAAATTCAAGCCACAAAATGTAAGCTACAATTTTTACAGAAATAGATGGTGAAAACTAGCCATTATTGACAAAAATTAGAGTTTCTTAATATAAATTTATATGAAAAAAAGATACAGTTTTCACTGGAAGAAATGCCACTAGTGAAATAAAAAGTAACTCAGATACAACCTGAAGGAGCTTACATCTACTCTGAAGAATAAAAATATATGTGTGAAACATTAAAAGTAAGTTTAAAATTGAGTATTAGACATTAAAGTATAGGTCTGATAGGCATTTGGGAAGAAAAGCAAATAGTCTTTGGAGAAAGTGGCACTTCCCATGGGCTGAGGTTGGCAAGAATCTAGGAAGACAGTTATTCTGGGCTCTAAGTTAGCCACATAAATTGCAGTGACCCACATATGATGGGCCAGGCACATTGCTAGACTAAACCAAATACACTTTCCTGTGGGCACACACCAGGGTCATAAGAATAAAGCATACAAAACACCTAATGATGAATTTTCTGTCCCTCTATTTGATATTTTTATGAGTTAGGGAAATAATTATAGACTCCAGATTTGGATAGTTTGATCTCAGGCATCTGACCAAATGGAAGGAATGGAAAACACGACTAAGAGCAGGGGTTTTATACAAACTCATTGGTATAAATTTGGGTCAAAACTAAGTCACAGGAACATCAGAGCCCAAGGACAGACTGATTTCATCAAGCAATGGGAGTGAAAAGTGATAGTTAAATTGAAATAGAACCAAGATCTTGTTGTTCTTGTTTGAGAGTGAAAACAGAAAAGTGTTAATTAACTCCATAAGAAGAACTGAGAGGAAGGATAGTTAAGATAAAAATCAGAGAAGATAGTGTGGACCACTGGAAAGCTGCCAAAAGAATAAGGTGAGTCTTTGATTTATAAGTGCTTTTTAAAATTATTAATGTAAATGAATGGTAAATAGTAAATTAAGCAGAAGCCAAAGTGTACAAGAGAATTGGCATGGGCTTACAGTTATAGCTGAGATAAGTCCTGGCTCTGGGATTTAAGAACTGAGGTTCTTCAGTGAATCAGGTATGCCTTCAAGCCTCATTTTCCTCTTCTGTAAATGGAGAGAGATTTACTTGCCTTATAAAATAGGTGTGAGAGTTCAGTGGAAAGAGGTACATAAAATAGCTTTATAGTTTGTGATTCATAGTAAATACTCAGTAAATAGTCACTAACCCTAGCATAAAATCATTATTAATTTTAGATGATATAACCCAAATGGTTTCCTTTACAATTGTGCCACTTTTTGCCAGAAAGAACAACGAAGTTCAGTGCCTTGATTATCATCACATGACTTCCATTCTAGCTATTTTTAAAAAGATAGTCAAGTGAGGTACTCATGGTGACTAAATGTCAGATTCTCAACATGGGTCTGTATAAGATTTTCCTAAAATGAAAGCTGTTTTCTAGCTGATCCTTGCTAAAACTCCATTATGTTTATTTTGAATTGTTCATAATTTTATTGCTTTGCAGAGAATATAATCAATGTTTCTCCATGAATATTTCTTTCTAATCAGAAAAAGAGATAGATGTTGATCAAACAATATAAAATTTTGATGAGATAGGAGGAATAAGTTCAAGAGATCTATTGTACAACAAGATGACTATAGTTAACAATATATTGTATTCTTGAAAAATGCTGAGAGAGTGAATGTAAAGTGTTCTCACCACAAAAATAAATATGTAAGATAATCCGTATGTTAATTAGCTAGGTTTAGTCACCCCACAATGCATATATACTTCAAAACAATGTATATATACTTCATGTACATAGTAAATACATACAATTTTATCTGTCAATTTTAAAAGTAAAAAAATTCTTCCACTGTTACAAAAAAAAGAAAGAAAATAAATTAGACAGTTTCATAATGAAGAAAGGAGCTGTAGATCTAAACTTAAAAAAGGAATTCCCTAAGGTCTGAGATACAAATGCCATATGCTCCAGGGTTTTGAAACAAAGCAAGACACAGATTCTGAATGACAGTTGTGTTATCACTTGGGGGAGTAGGGTATACCCTAGTCTTTCAACCCAACTGTTAACAGACACAATGTTTGTGGCATTAACCAGCTCTGGTGCCTTGTTGAACAACACACATTGTTAGCTAAGGAAGGTTTGCTTGGGTTTTATACTTACACTGTACTTTTTGTAGATAACAAAGATTTCACGTGGCACGAAAGGTCATTTAGACAAATATATGACATTAAGTGATAACTAACTACATTGGAGAGATAATCCATCTCACAAAACTGAGCAGAATGAACTCAGGGAGTGAATTTACTCACTATTGGATCATGTCCAAAAGTAGTTTCCACTTGGTTCTTTAGTAGGAATGGCAATCAGATATCTTGGTCCAGTTATTTGAATTCAAGATGGACTGGCTTATGTTCATCAGTTTGGTTCACCGGATCTTTTTTATAATGATTTCTGGAGTCAGGTTGAAATTGTTTTCTCTTCCATAGGAATGAGAAAGCTGTAGTGTTGAATATTAATAATAATGATAACAGTTAACATTTATTGAGTGCTGTGTGATTGGCACTATTATAAGTACTTTCACATATTTAATCCACACAATAAATCTATATGGCAGGGGCTATTATTATCCCCATTACGCTGATGTAGAAAATTAGGTATTGAAAGTTAACTAATTAGCTAAGGACCCATATTAAAAAGTGGTGTAGATATGATATGAATTAGATAATCTGAATCCGGAGTCAAATTTATTAACAACTATGTGATACTGCTTCTGCAAGGGATATGTGTAGTCACTAGTAAGTGAAGACAAGGTGATAAGACTTTCAGACTAAGTCTAAAATCATTCGACCATTTTCAGGAATCTACTATCTAAAAGATGCTTCAGTAGGTGCTGAAAAGACTATAAATAATTTAAAAACATGGCCCTTGCCTTAAAAGGGTAAACAAGAGCAGCCTGGGTGATATAGCAAGACCCCATACCAAAACAAAAAAGAAAAAGAATGCAATCCTGTTATTTGCAGCAACATGGATGGTACTGGAGGGCATTATGTTAAGTGAAATAAGCCAGGCACAGAAAGACAAATATTGCATGTTCTCAATATGCGGGAGCTAAAAAAGAAACTGATCTCAAGGAGACAGAGAGTAGAATAGTGGTTACCAGAGGCTGGAAAGGGTAGAGGGGGTTAGTGTGTATAAAAATACAGTTAGATATTAATAGAATAGTTCTGGTGTTTGATATCGCAGAGGGGTGACTACAGTTAACAAACATTTATTGTATATTTCAAAATAGCTAGAATGTTTGGAATGTTCTTCACACAAAGAAATGATAAATATTTGAGATAATAGACATCTCAATTACCCTGATTTGATCATAACACATTGTATGCATGCATCAAAATATCACATGTACAACATAAATATGTGTAACTATTATGTGTCAATTAAAAAAATGTTAGGATAAGTGAAAGAAGCCTGATACAAAAGGTCACGTATTATATGATTCCATCTATATGAAATATCCAGAATAGCATAACCCATAAAGACAGAATGACTGGTAGTTTCCAGGGGCTGGGGGAAGGAGAAGAATGGGAGCAACCGCTAAATGGCTACAGATTTCCTTTGGGGGCGATGAAAATGTTTTGGAACTGGATACAGGTAGTGGTTGCACAAAATTTTGAATGTACTAAATACCACTGGATTGTTCTCTTTAAAAAGGTTAATTTTTGTTATGTAAATTTCACTTCAATTAAACAAACAAAGGAATATTCAACATTCCTCCATGATAAAAACATGAAACAAAGAATAAAAAAGAGGTCCTTAACTTAATAAAAGAACGTCTACTAAAAACCCACAGCTAATGTCATACTTAATGGTGAAAGACTGTGTGCTTTCTTTCTAAAATCAAGGTCAAAGACAGGATAAATGTTCTCATGACTCTGATTAAATACCATACTAGGGGTGCTAGAGAGTACAACATGCAAGAAAAATAAATAAAAGTTATCCATATTGGAAAGGAGGAAGTAAAGCTGTCTCCATTTGAAGATGGCATGATCTTCTATATAGAAAATAACAGGGAATACAATAAAAAGTATTAGAACTAATAATCGTGTTCAACAAGCTTGCAGAATATAAGTTCACTATAAAAAAATGAATTATTGCTGTAGCTAGGACTTCCGACACTGTGTTTAATAGAAGTGGTGACAGTGGGCATCCTTGTCTTGTTCCAGTTCTTAGGCAGAATGCTTTCAACTTTTCCCCATTCGGTATGATACTGGCTGTGGGTTTGTCATATATAGCTTTTACAATTTTCAGATATGTTCCTTCTATGCCAAGTTTCTTGAGGGTTTTTATCATAAAAGGGTGCAGATTTTGTCAAATGCTTTTTCAGCATCTATTGAGATGATCATACGATCTTTGTTTTTGGTTCTGTTTGTGTGGTGAATCACATTTATTGATTTATGTATGTTAAACCATGCTCACATCCCTGGGATGCACCAAGCCCACTTGATCATGGTGGGTTATTTTTTTGATGTGCTGCTGAATTCGGTTTGCTGGTATTTTATTGAGGATTTTTGCATCTATATTCATAAATGATATTGGTCTGTAGTTTTATTTTATTTTTGCTGTGTCCTTTCCTGGCTTTGGTATCAAGGTGACGTTGGCTTTATAGAATGAGTTGGGGACAATTCCCTCCTTCTTGATGTTATGAAATATGTCTTCGGTATGGCTAGCAACTCTTCTTTGTAGGTCTGATAAAATTTGGCGGTGAATCTATCTGGTCTGGGGCTTTTTTGTTGTTAGAAGATTTTTTATTGCTGCTACATTCTGGCTGCTCATCATTGGTCTGTTCAGGAGTTCTATTTCTTCCTGATTGATTCTTGGGAGGTTGCGTGTTTCTGGGAATTTGTCCATTTCCTCTATGTTTTTGAGTTTATGTACACAGTGATTTTCATAATATTCACAGATGATATTTTGTATTTCTGTGGTATCAGTTGTAATGTTTCCTTTTTCATTTCTGATTGAGCTTATTTGGGTTCTTTCTCTTCTATTCCTTGTTAATCTAGCAAGAAGTCTATCCATTTTGTTTATCTTTTCAAAGAACCAACTTTTTATGTAATTGATCTTCTGTATTATTTTCTCCTTTTGATTCATTTAGAGAAAGAAATTAAGGGTATCCAAATTGGTAAAATGGAGGTTAAACTATTGCTTTTTGCTGATGATATGCTATTATATCTAGAAAACCCCAAAGATTCCACCAGGAGATTCCTGGAATTGATAAATAAATTCAGCAAAGTCTCAGGTTACAAAACCAATGTACAAATGTACATTGTACATTGTACAATGTACAAATCAGTAGCATTCATAGACAATCAATAACAGTCAAGTTGAGAGTCAAATCTAAGACTCAATAAAATTCACAATAGCTACAAAGAAAATAAGATGCCTAGGTATATACTTAACCAAGGAGGTGAAAGAACTCTACAAAGAGAACTATGAAACACTGAGGAAAGAAATCACTGATGATACAAACAAACGCAAAAGCATACAACGCTCATGGATCGGTAGAAACAATATTGTTAAAATGTCCATACTACCCAAAATGATTTATAGATTCAATGCAATCCCCATCAAAATGCCAAGATCATATTTCATGGATTTAGAAAAAATAATTCTATGCTTCATTTGGAACCAGAAAAGAGCCCTAATAGCCAAAGCAATCTTAAGCAAAAAGAACAATTCTGGAGGCATCACTTTACCGGACTTTAATCTCTACTACAAGACTATAGTAACCAAAACAGCATAGTTTTGGCATAAAAATAGAGATATATACCAATGGAACATGACAGAAAACTCAGACATAAAACCATCCACATCCAGCCAACTCTCTTTGACAAAGCAGACAACAATATACACTGAGGAAAAGAACCCCTATTCAATAAATGGTGCTGGGACAACTGGATATCCACATGCAGAAGAACAAAACAGGATCCATATCTCTCACCACTACAAAATTAATTCAAGATGGATGAAAGACTTAAATGTAAGGCATGAAACCATAAGAACTCTAGAAGAAAATGCTGGAAAAATTCTTCTAGATATTGGCCTAGGCAAAGAATTGATGGAGAAGACCCCAATGGCAATTACATCAACAATAAAAATAAATAAATAAATGTGACTTGATTAACTTAAAAAGCTTCTACACAGCCAAGAAAATAATCAGAATAGCAAATAGACAACCTACAGAATGGGAGAAAATATTTGCAAGCTATAAATCCAATAAAGGGCTAATAACCAGAATCTACAAAGAACTCAAGCAAATCAGCAAGAAAAAAATCAAACAACCCCATTAAAAGTGGACAAAAGACATGAACAAAAGCATTTCTAAAGAAGACAGACAAATGACCAAAAACATATGAAAAAATGCTCAATGTTACTAACCATCAGGGAAATGCAAATTAAAACCACGATGAGATATAATCTTACCTCAGTTAGAATGGCTTTTATTAAAGAGTCCAAAAAACAATAGATGTGACACGAATGCAGAGAGAAAGGAATGCTTACACACTGTTGGTGGGATGGCAAATTAGTACAACCTCTATGGAAAACAGTATGGAGATTCCTCAAAGAACTTAAAGAAGACCTATCATTCAATCCAGCTATCCCATTACTGGGTATTTACCCAAAGGAAAAGAAGTCATCTTATCAAAAATACAACTGTACTTGAATGTTTATTGCAGCACAATTCACAATTGCAAAGATGTGGAATCAACCCAAGCACCCACCAATTCATGAGTGGATTAACAAATGTGGTATATGTATACCATTGAATACTACTCAGCCACAAAGAAGGATGATTTAATGCCTTTGCAACAATATGGATGGAACTGAAAACTATCATTCTAAGTGAAATATCTAAAGAATGGAAAAACAAACACCACACGTACTTCCTACTCACTCACTGCTAAATTGGAACTAACCAATGAGCACATATGTGCACACAGGGAAGTATAACTCAATGGAAATCTATTAGGGGGCAGGGGAGATCAGCAGAAACCTACCTAATGGGTACAATGAACACGGTCTGGGTGACCTGCACACTTATAACCATGACTCAAGCATTATAAAAGTGATCCAGCACACTTATAACCATGACTCAAGCATTATAAAAGTGATCCACGTAACCAAAAAATTTGCTCCCTTGTAATACTTTGATATAAATTTCCAAAAATGAGTTATATCTCCATATAGTAGCAATAAGCAAACTGAAAATGAAATTAAGAACACAATTCCATTTATAATAGCATAAAAAGAATAAAATACTTAAGAACAAATTTGACAAGTAACATAAAATTTGTACTCTGAAAAACACAAAACATAGTTGAAAGAAATTAAAGAAGACCTAGATAAATGAAAGACATATTCCTGTTTATATATTGGAGGGTATAATATTGTTACATGGAAATACTACCTAAATTGGTCTACAGATACAACACAATCCTCATGAAAATACCAATTGGCTCCTTTGTAGAAAATGATAAACTGACCTAAAGTTCATATGTAAATGTAAGGAACCCAGAATAGGCAAAACGATCTTGAAAAAGAATAAAATTTGAGAGCTCACACTGATTTCAAAATTTACTACAAAGATGCAGTAACCAAGAGAGTGTAATACTGACATAGGGTAAGACATATAGGTCAGTGGAATGGAATCAAGTCCAGAAATATTTCACATTTACAGTCAACAAGCTAAGACAATTAAATGGGGAAAAGAATAGTCTTTTCAACAAATGGTGAGGGTACAAGTGGATATCCACCTGCAAAAGAATGAAGTTGGACTCCTGCCTTACACTATATATAGAAATTAACTCAAAATCAATCAAATACCTAAATGTAAGAGTTAAAACTATAAAACTTTCAGAAGAAAACATGAACATAAATTGAGAACTTGGATTAGGTAGTTATTTTTTAAATGACACCGAAAGTGTAAGCAACGAAAGAAAAAGTAGATAAATTGGACATCAAAATGAAGAACTTTTGGCCTTCAGAGAACACACCATGAAGAATATAAAAAAATAATACACAGACTTGGGAAACATTTTTGCAAATTTATGTCTTATAAAGGATTTGTAGAAATTGGAAGCTTCATACACTGTTGGTAGAAATGTAAAATTGTATGACCACTTTGGAAAACAGTCTGATAGTACCTCAAATGGTTAAACATAGAGTTAACATGTTTGACATCATGTTATACATCAACGAAATATACCCAAGAGAAAAGAAAACACATTCCACACCAAAAAACTGGCACAGGAATTCCCATAACAGTATTATTTATACTAGACAAAAAGCAGAAACAACTCATATGTCCACTAACTCATGAATGCATAAATAAAATGTGATATATCCACAGGATAGAGTATTTTTTGGCAACAAAAAGAAATAAGTACTGATATATGCTACATTGTAGATGGACCTTGAAGACATTATACTAAGTGAAATAGCCAGCCACAAAGAACCACATATTGTATGAGTCTATTTATATGAAATGGCCAGAATTGGCAAATCTGTAGAGAAATAAAATACATCAGTGGTTGCCTGTAGTTAAGGGAACTCAAAGGGTTGTGAATAAAAAGGGAAACAGGTCCTCTTTGGGGGGTAATTAAAATGTTTTAAAACTAATTGTGGTAAAGCCCGGACAACTCTGTGAATATACTAAAAGTCATTTAATTGTAAAAGGAAAAAAGAAAAGGAAGGAAACAGCAGACAAAAGATCTAGCAATGGATTAGGCTTTGGGAAGCCAAATAGAGAGACCTCAAGATCAACTATGAATAGAAATCTAAATAATTTGGATCAAATTTGAAGTTGCCCAACACTATTATTTTCCATTTGACATTAGCATCGACCAAGGTCCTTCTGGTCTTTTAAAATTGTTAGCTCACTTTAGAAATATTTCTGTGGCTTAAAGTTAACTACTGGCTCATTAGCATACCATATGGACAGAAAAAAAAATTAAATTTAAAATTGGTTCAGGTTTCTCCCTGAAAACTGTGCACTACTATTCAATTTTACACCTCCAAAAACTAATAAAAAGTAAGGGTCTTCCAATAAAAAAAAAATACATTGGCAAAATCAGTATGCCTTATTTGATGAACACACTCAGATTCACTACTTGGGTCATCCAGGAGTTACAGTAAATTAATTTATTTTTGGAAGAGGATAGTACTCCTGGAGAAGGAAATAGAGAATCAATTTGAGCTTGAGGAAAACAGCATGTATGACCTAGCTGGGAACAATAAGTTATTAGAAAAATAACAAAAGCCTCCTAGTCATGATGGTATTTTACTTATTAATAAGACAAACAATTCAATTTTTTAAATGGTCAAAAAAATTGAATAGGCACTTCACTAAAGAAGATGTAAAAATGCCATACATACCGTACATATTAAAAGATTCTGAACATTATTAACCATTAGGAAATGAGATACCATGTAATTCACATTAGAAATGCTATAATGAAAAACATATATAGTAACAAATGTTGGCCAAAATTTAGAGAAACAGAAACCCTCATATATTCCTGGTGGGAATGTAAAATAGTATAGCCATGTCGGAAGACAGTTTAAAAGTTTTTTAAATGAACCATGCACTTTCCATAGGAAAGCAATTTAAATTCTTAGATATCTACCCTGGAGAATACAAACATATGTTCATACCAAAACTTGTACAAAAATGTTCGTGATAGCATTATTCATAACAGTAAAATACTGGAAATAATGCAATATAGCCATGACAATGGAATCCCTAATCAAAAGGAACAAATTTGATGCATATAAAAAATTGATTAACCTCAAAAACATTGTGCCAACTGAAAAAAAAAGACCCCAAAGACTACATTTTAAATTATTTTGTTAATATGAAATTTCTGAAAAAGCTAACATTCTGTGACAGAAATCAGATAAATAGTTACCTGAAGAGGCAATAAGATCAGGAAGTGATGAAATGTAGGCATGAGGAAACTTTCTGGGGATATGGAAATGTTATTAATGTTATATAAGACTGGATTGTGGTGATAATTGCATAGCTGTATAAATTTACTAAATCTCATCCACTGTATACTTAAAATGGGTGAATTTTATAGTATGTAAATTATACCTCAATAATACTGTGAAAAAATTTAAATTGCATTTTAAGTTTGTACTTTAAGTCCCCAAACCCCCATGCCATGTAAATGCCTAGAACAAGAGATGATGATTAAAAAAAAAAAAAAAATATTGCTCTTAAAATAAGGCAATTCTTTGTATCAGCAATAAAACAGCCATAGAAAGCAGCAAGTTGGGCTGAAATTAGGTACTGGGAGGGTTTGGGCTTTGGAAGAGGTGATGTTGGTTAGGAAGTCTATCTCCTGTTGCATAAAAGAAATAATGGTGGACCACATGAGACAAGGAACTAAAGCCAAGCTCACTGCACAAAATTAAGCACTATAATGAAGTTTTCCTACCCATAAGCAAAGGTCAAGGTTGGGGGAGATGGGTATCTGTGAGGGAGCTTCAACTGACCATTACCTGTGACTATCATTTATATATAAAGCTTTATACTTTGAAAATCTTGACACTAGCAATACTCAATATTGACACAAGGTAGAACCCCTGGGCAGCCATGATAAGATCTATTTGTGAACTAGGACCTCAGAAGCCAAGTGGAAATACTGCAACACCACTGCAGAGAGAAAAGTGTGTGTGTGCAGAGGTGGGGCACCAAATGCCAACTCAAGAAGAATCTCTAAAATAAATCTCCTAAAATATTTTAAAAAATGCTTAAAAAAATAGCCCAAGTAAATATGACCTTGGGAGAATACACCACACCAATGAATATTATTATTATATTATTATATAATATCATAATAAAAAATATAATATAAGGGACTTTTAAATACATAGAATTTTAAAAGAGCTATGTGAAGGTCTGATAACCATTCAAAATAATTAGGCATCATAAAAGTAAAATTTATAGAAATAAAAATAAGTGGATATGGAAGAGAAACAAAAATTTTGAGATAAAAAATCAATAAACTTAATCAAATTTTATTAGAAAGAGGTAAAGAGAAAAGATAATTAAGAAATTGACCCATAATACAGCACAGGGAGAAAAATGACATTAAAACATGAAAGAACAATTAAAAGATGTAATATTTGCTTGGGAAGATCCACCATGTACTCTATGGGATCTCCAGATTAAGAGAAGAGAGAGAATGGCAGAGAAATTGGATTCAAAAGTTGATAGAATTCTTAATAGTCAGCAAAAATAATTGTTATCATATCTCCTATTGTGCATCGTACAAATGTTTTATCTAGTAGAATAAGACAAGAAAACGTGGGTGAAATTTAGAACTTCCTTGAAAATAATAACATCATTTGACTAAAGAAAAAAGTTAGAATAATTTTATGACCATTAAAGAAATTGAATCAATAATTAAACTTAATCTATTAAAAAATACATCTTGTTCAAATAGCTGTACATGTGTTTTCTACTAAATGTTGCAGAAACATACCATTCTATCTTATTTTCTGAGATCAGTATAAAAATGCATTATGGGTTTTATTTATATGAAATGCAATCACAATCAAAACCAATCTACAGTGAAAGAGGACAAAACAGTGGTGCTGAGAGATAGAAATGGAGATGAGTAGAATCCCAAAATAAGGGCATAATGGAAATATCTGGGGTGGTGGAAATGTTCTAAAGTGATTTTCGAACATACTTTGATGGATTTTTTCTGTCTATATTTTATGTTTTATCATAAAAATAATATATAGAAGCATTTCAGAATGGTAGTGTGAGAAACTCCATGAACAAAATAACTGTAATTGGTTAAAGAATTATGCAAATAAACATGCAATAACTGACAGTCTCTAGAAATTATCCTAAGAGCATACAGAAAACAGAGAAAAATGTTTCAAGAAAATCTACTAAGTCTCAGTTAGATCCATGAGAGTCTGTAGCACTTGAGCCATAACCTGTCCTCTTTCCTCCACTGCCCCAGCTCAAAATGCTGGATTCTCTACTCTGGACTGGTGTGGCCCAGAAGATGGGGCTCCTTTCCATGCCAGCTCCCAGTCTAGGGCAATAATTTCTTCCCAGGAGGGGCAGGCCAACAGGATCTCTTATTCCCCATACTTCATCTTACTGAAAATGTAAACTAGACATGGCTGAGATATCTGGGATTTTATCCTCCATCCAATTCCCATTTGCAGGGTAAAAGCATTACTCTAGGTATGGTAGACCAAGAATACTGGGCTGTGATCACCACTGTTCCAGCTTATTCAAAGGGCCCAAATTCTATGCCAGGGAAAGCAAGCAGAGAAGACCATGGGCTACCACCTTAATTCAGTGCAACATTCGTAGAGCACAAGCATCACTCTGAAAGAAGTATGTTGCTGTTCTTACCCTCAGACCCAAAGATAAAGAGAAAATCTTGAAAGCAGCAGCAGCAAGTAAATAAATAAATAAATAAAACCACTGACTCGTCATATACAAGAAAAGTTCAATACATTTCACAGCTGACATTTCATCAAAAACAATGGAGGACAGAGGCAGTGGGATGACATTCAAAGTGCTGGGGGTGGGGGGGAAGAAAAACTTGTCAACTAAGAATCATGTATCCAGCAAAACTAACCTTCAAAAAAAGACATTTCAAATAAACCCAAATAGATATTTTATACTAACAGACTTACCAGACGGTATAGTATTCCAATCCACCTTTAAAAGCAAAAAGCACTAGCAAAGGCAATTATGTGTTTATAAAAGCATAATAATGCATATTTCTTCTCCTTTCTTTCCTTACGTGATTTAAAGTGAATTGCTTAAAACAATATGCACATAATTTTGTATATAATGTATAATTACATGTATTGTTGGAGTTACAACTCATAGAAAAGTAATATATTTTCAAATATATTATACCTGCACAAAGAAAGCAGGTGAAGAAAAGTTGTATTGAGCTATAGAAATTACAGCAGATGGTAACTCATATCCATAGGAACAATGCCAGAGACAGACACTACAAGAAAAGAAAATGGCAGGCCAATATACTTGAGGAACATAAATACAAAAATCCTCAACAAAATACAAGAAAACCAAATTCAACAGCACATTAAAAGGATCATTCACCCTGATGCAGTGGGATTTATCACTGACATGCAAGGATATTCAACATACGAAATCAATAAATGTGATACCCCACATTAAGACAATGAAGGACGAAAAACATATGATCATCTCAATGGATGAAGAAAAATCATTTGACAAAATTTAACACCCTTTCATGACAAAAACTCTCAACAAATTAGGTATAGAAGAAATTTCCCTTGAAACAATAAAGGCCATATATCACAAGCCCATAGCTAAGATTACTTAATAGTGAAAAGTTGAAAGTTTTTCCTCTAAGATCAGGAACAAGACAAGGGTGCCCACTTTCACCACTTCTATTAAACATACTACTATAAGTCCTAGCCAGAGCAATTATGCAAGAAAAAAAAATAAAGGGCATCCAAACAGGAAAGGAAGAAGTTATAATAAATTGTCTCTGTTTGAGATGATATAATCTTGTATGTAGAAAACCTTAGTGACTCTGCCAAAAACTGTTAGAACTAGTAAACAAATTCAGTAAAGCTGCAGGATACAAAATCAATGTATAAAAATCAACAGTCTTTTGATACGCTAATAACAAGCTATACAAAAAAAGAAATCAAGAAAACAATCCCATTTGTAATAGCTAAAAAAAAAATAAAATAATTAGTAATAAATTTAACCAAGGAGGTAAAAGATCTGTATGTACACTGAGAACTGTAAAACATGGATGAAAGAAATTGAAGACATGAATAAATAGAAATATATCCTATGTAAGTGAATCAGAAGAATTGTTATTAAAATGTTTATATGACCCAAAGTGATCTACAGATTCAATGCAATCCCTATCAAAATTCCAATGGTTTTTTTCACAGAAATAGAAAAGGCAATCCTGGCTAGGTGTGGTGGCTTATGCCTGTAATCCCACCACTTTGGGAGGCCAAGGTAGGAGGATCACTTGAGGCCAGGAATTTGAGACCAGCCTGGACCACATAGTGAAACCCCATCTCTACAAAATATTTTAAAATTAGCCAGGTGTGGTGGTGTGCACCTATAGATCCAGCCACATGGGAGTCTGAGGCAGGAGGATGGATTGAGCCCAGGAATTCAAGGATGCAGTGAGCTATGATCATGCCGCTGCAATCCAGCCTGAGTGACAAAGAGAAATCCTGTCTCAGCAAAAAATATAAAATAAAATAAAATCCTAAAATTTTTATGGGACTACAAAAGAACATAAAGAGCCAAAGGAACCTTGAACAAAAAGAATAAAGCTGGAGGTATCACACTACCTGATTTCAAAATCTATTACAAAGCTATGCTAATCAAATCAGCATTGTACTGGTGTATAAACAAACACACAGACCAATGGAACAGAATAGAGAGTCCACAAATAAATCCATGCATTTATAGTCAGTGGGTTTTTTGACAAAGATTCTGAAAACAACAATGGGGAAAAGATATTCTTCAATAAATGATTGGGAAAACTGTATATGCAAATGCAAAAGAATGAAATTAGACCCTTATCTTACACCATATACAAAAATTAACTCAAAAGGGATTGTAGACTTAAATGTAAGACTTGACATTGTTAAACTGCTAGAAGAAGACATAGGGGTAAAGCACTATGACATGGTGTGGGCAATGACTTTTTGGGATATGACCTTAAAATCACAAACAAGAGCAAATACGGATAAATGGAATTATATCAAACTAAAAATCTCTGCATAACAAAGGAAACAATCAATAGAGTAAAGAGATTCATTGTCTCTTCACTCTATTGGAATGAAAGAAAATATTTGCAAACCATACATCTGATAAGGGGTTAATATCCAAAACCTATAAGGAACTCAAACAACTCAATAGCAGGTAAACAAATAACCTGGTTTAAAAGTGGGCAAAGGACCTGAATAGATATTTCATTTGTATGTTTTCTTACATACAAATGGCCAAAAGGTATATGAAAAAATGCTCAACATCCTAATCATCAGGGAAATACAAATTAAAACCACAATGAGATATTGCCTTACACCTGTTAAAATGGCTATTTTTAACAAGACAAAAAATAACAAGCATTGATGAGGATGTAGAGAAAAGGGAACCCTTGTACTCTGCTGATGGAAATGTAAATTAGTACAGTCATTATGGAAAATATATGAAGATGCCTCAAAAACTTAAACGTAGAGCTACTATATGACTCAGGAATCCCACTACTGGCTATATATCCAAAAGATATGCAATCAGTATAAAGAGATACCTGTACTCTCGTGTTCATTGCAGCACTATTTACAACAGCCAAGATATGGAATCAACCTAAGTTCCATCAATGAATGAATGGTTTAAGAAAACGTGATATGCATACGCAATGGAACACTAGTCAGGCTTAAAAAAGAAAGAAATTCTGTCATCTGGAACAACGTGAATGAACCTGGAGGACATTACATGAAAGAAGCCAGGTAAAGAAAGACAAATACTGCATGATCTCACATACGGAATCTGAAAAAGTCAAACTCATAGAGATAGAGAGTAGAATGGTGGTTACCCATCGCTGAGTGGAGGCTGAGAAGGACTGCAGAGATGTTGATCAAAGGATCCAAAATTTTAGTTAGATGGGAGGAATAAGTTCAAGAGATCTATTTATTGTACAACACGGTAACTATAGTTAATATTAAACAATGCACTGTATGCTTCAAAATCGCTGAGAGAGATTTTAAGTATTCTTACCACAAATGAAGATGATAAGTATGTGAGGCAATGCATAAGTTAATTAGCTTGACTTAGTCATTCCACAGTGTATACATATATCTAGACATCATGTTGTACAGTATAAATGTACACAATTTTTATTTGTGAATTTAAAAAAGTTATGCAGATGTAAGAAAAAATAAAAAATAAATTAAAACTTAGAGTGTGAAGACAAAAAAATTAAGAATTAGAATGATGCAGTATTCTAACATTTGTGCAAAATTTTAAACACAAAAAAACTACATAATTTTGGATACATACATGTATAAGTATTAGAAATATAAAAATAAGGCCATGAAAAATACACAACAATCTTGGGGTAGCGGTTAGGGAAGGTGAAACACTACCTAAATCCCATTTAACTCATATCAGTGTGATTATACGTTTTTTGGTTAGAATTTATCTGATAAATTTTTCTCAATTTTCAAATATTTTTTGTCATTTTGAAAGTTGTGTCTCTTGTAAGTGGTATATAGCTAGAGTTTATTGTTGTATTTGAAATGAATATGATATCTATCAAATGAAAGCCAAAGACCCTGGACACCAGACCTTTTTTGCAGGGTGGCATCAATTGCACAGCTGCTCATGTAGCTCCCCTGGAAGTCTGCCAGGAGCCAGATGTGGGTCCTTGAGACTGTTCCCTGGGGTTAGGAGGACGTTATCTCATGATGCTCTCCAACCCTAAGACACTGTTAAGGAGTGAGATCATGAAACTTCTATCATGGAATACTTGAGGTAAGACATGCTTGGAGAAAAAAAAGTAAATAGCATAAGAGAAGTCTATCAGAATTCTGATTATGTATTTAATCATAACACATATGATTGGATACAGATCAAATCATGTTCTATATAAATCATACACATCTTTTTCCACAATATGGAAAGAATGATATTATCTAATTAGACATTTAGTAGATAATTATTGCACTAATTATCTAATCTACCATTTATTCATTCAGCACATATTAATTTAGTACTTACTGGGTGCAAGACACTGCTAGGCACTAAGTGATGTAACGCTAAGACTGACTTGGTTTTGACCTTCAAAAGTTTACATTTGACCAGAGTTGATAAAGTTGCACAAATACATCACCTTACATTTGTATTGTAAGCACTGTTGGATTCATTAAGTGCTTTTCCATATATTATACTTAATCCTTATCATAGTCAGAAAATTTTTATTTCCCAAGAAAAATGGGGATCAGATAAATCAGAGAGAGAAATTTAAGCCCACGTTGATCTGATCTGCGTTCAAATTTCAATCTCGAATCCCACCAGGATGCAAGACACCCCTTTTATGGAGACACTAGATGGCTCACTAATCCCGGACTAGCCCCTTAACTGCTTTTCCTCCACCACTGTGCTTGGAAGTCCTCTGGGCTTACAATTCCCCTGCAATACCTAACTCTTACTCATCCTTCAAGCCCACTATGAAAAGCACTCAGATCTCATAAGTGAGAATCAGGTGCTACCCTCTTTGATTTCTCAACAGCTTTCTTGACACTTGTCATAGAATACTGATGCAATTCCAAGGAGAAGAGAATAAACTTTTTTATCCAACATAACTGTCAGGCACACAATAATGCTGTTGAGGTATTAGCATTATCTTGCTAAAGATAATTTAGAGCAATAATTTAAAATACACGTTCTAGAAACAGTCTTCATGTGTTCCAGTCCTGCATTCATTTACTAACCAAGTTATGTTATGGGATAATAAAAGCACCCAACTTCAAGGGCTTTTGAAAGGATTAAATTAAATAACATAAATAAGCATTGAATGCATAGTAAATGCTCA
The DNA here is from genome assembly GCA_004363605.1 of Indri indri. Lineage (NCBI taxonomy): Eukaryota > Metazoa > Chordata > Mammalia > Primates > Indriidae > Indri > Indri indri. The sequence goes on along the minus strand of RJWJ010002782.1, from coordinate 25,967 downwards.
GGACATGTTAACTATTAATAGCTAACATATGAAGAGATTGAGGCTAACAGAGTTTAAATAAAGGTATTTAATCATCCCAAAGGTTAGTAGGCTAATAAGTGGTAGAGATTGGACTGAAAACAGATCAGTCTAACTCCCAAGCCCATGTTCCTTTCTTGACAGCAAACTTTCAAATTAAGTATTCATATCAGTAGGAAAAAAAAAGAGCATGCACTCCTAATGTTTATTTATTACAAATTTTATTTGCAATACTATAATAATATATAATATATATTACAAATAACACACAAGAATATAATCAAAGGAAGGATATAAAATACAAAGGCAAGTTATTCTAAAACTTTCTTCACTCCAGATTATTCTTAAAAAAGGCTGCCTCTTTGTGGGTGTTTGTCTAATTCTAGTTTGTATCCTTAACCCTTATGTATAGTATCTTGCCTATAGCAGATGCTCAATAAATGTGCATAAAAGAGTGAGTTGAAGTTTTACTCTGTGCTGAAAAAAATAAAACTTATTCACTGCTGTAACATACTGACATATTTGAATGCAAATGTGTTCAAAAGCGGCATCCTTGAATTGATTTTTAATATATCTGCTAGCTTTCAGCTGCTAAAGGTCAAGCTTCAGTCATCTTCTTCAGAGCATTAGTTAAAAGACAGAGTTTGCTATATGGTGTGAACAGCTGGTATCCCAAAAGGGCCATTTGCAAGGAGAAGGAGGAAGATCCTCAAAGGCATACACATCCCATTCAAAATTGTTTGTTTAATTTTCCTATCTGTAATCCTACAGAAAATAAATGCCATTGTTGTCGCTTTAAAAACCCCAGATCTGCTGGGGAATTTAAGATTGTTTAATAACCACGGCTCTTAATTTTTTTCTGATGAATGCAGCAAACCAGAGGTATGGATCTTCAACCTGGAGGGGATTGCCTGTGGGCTGGATGGAAGCGCGTGTTTTATTTCCTTCTCCACCAGATGAGAGGGTATAAAAGCAGTCACCTGTCAACCACTCCAGCAATGAAATTCAGCAGTCTATTGTCCCAATCACTGCTCTCAATCATTCTAAACGGTCTCCAGAGACAATCATTATTATAGGACATGTTCCTAAGAGTAGATAAATGGAACTCCACCTGCCAGCCTGCATAGGGAAAGATGGACACTCTTGGCCAAAAATATGAAAGGGCCTGGAGCTTTATTGACATTTACATCAAAAATAGTTAGCAATGAAAGCAGCTGTTGTGCCGTGCTTTCACCACGACGTGTTTGGAATATGCTGCGAATTGAAATACAGACCTCCTGACAAGCAATTTACCTTCTGTCAGTCTCCATGTGCTTGCAGCATTACTGGGTACTCGCTGTGATAGGCCACTTAAAGCTGCACATGTGTACAGTTTGGATGAAAGATTAACTACAATTTGAGGCAGGAAGTAACGAATTGTGGAGTGTCATTCATAATGGCCTACATTGTCATCTGCAGGGTGACACCATAGCAAGAAGGTGCCTCTGTTGTGACTGCCTTATGGAATCAGATGTCATTCATTCTAATGAAGATCTGACTACAATTCTAATAAGCAGAGAGCAAGACAGCTCAGGACTGGAAGCATTAATCTGCCTTGTTTGTTGACATTACAGTGATGACTAAAATGCCATTATGCAAGATATTCTTTCATAAGCAATTCAACAGGGGCAATTGGAATACGATGTATAACAGCCTGGAACAAAAGATGTGCCAGGAGTTAATTTCTATATTTATTCTTCTTAGCTGATTCAGTACATTGAATTTTCCCCCCTTAAAAAATTTCTACTTGGTGAAATATTACATCTCCTGAGTAAAGTAGAGATTGCTTTGTGTAAGTAAGATGTAGAATTCCTGTCTCTTCAATGCAAAATTCTGTATGTATCAAGTTTTGGTGGCAATTTCAGAAAGCAATGTAATGTTTATTAAGAATGATTAAACACTTAGCTGCTCTTTCCCTAAAATTCTTGCCTTGAACCATGCTATCTGCAGCTCTGGAACAATATTTAGTAACATCTATTTAGTCATGTAAAGAGAATAAGTAACTGACGTAGTTTTTCCTCCCTTGGCTAAGGAGTTCGTCATTTTCAGTCTAATAAACTGCTCAACAGTGTAAGGTCAGTGGACAACTGCCAAAGCCGGAATTTCTAGAGAAATCAAGCTCCTCTGAGTCATTACACATTTCTTTTGGAAAGAGGACAGAAGGTTTCATTTTTCTCTGTTAAGTCTGAGAGCTTCTCTCTGGCTCTCTTCTCTTTTACTAACATTTGATTTTTTGGATTCCTCAGGGTAGAGGCTTTTGAAGGAGTGATTCACATAGTTTAGTTTTCGATAACTCAGGTACAAAGAAGGTATTTAGTACAATGGCGTCTCAAATATCCAATACATTTGCTCTTATAATCGTGTACCCAGGATCTCGGCAGTTCGTTGTCAATACTTGAACCATCTCAGTATCTAATTCAGTCCTTTTCACCCCATTTCACCACTAGAGTCACAAACCATGTATTTATACTTCTGCTTCAGATACAAGTGTGGTCTAAAGTCCTTAGTATGCTTGGGAATCTAGGTTTTCAACTCCTTCTGCTAGCCAACCTGCTCTAGGAATCTGAAACTACCAGCAAAGCAAGTTTTTATACCCCCTACTTTGTTTTCACAAAAAAACTGGTTATCATCACTGATCCATGATGGACGCTGAAAGAATTAACTAAACCTACTTTGGAAGCATATTCTTGTTAATAACAATTCCAAACGTGTTCCTATGGGTATAAATTTGTGCCACGCATTTCAGAGACCATAAATTCCCAGAATCATTTGTTGTGATTGGCTCTTGGGCGTTTTGGTGGCTAATGCTGGCTCAGTGTGGGAAATTTATGTGAGCTTAGTTCTAACAGGCCTGTGTGTACCAAAGCAGAGGCGATACTGTGGGTGACTTTCACTTTCAGTGAAACTGCCTGAATTGAGTCTTTTTGTGTCTTCCAGCCAACAAATAGCTGAAGGAAATCACCGGCAGCTGTCTAGTTGCTGGCAAAGGTGGGCTTTAAGGCAAATTAGAATGTCCTTGGAGCCCCTCTCAAAAACCAAATGGGCAGCAAACACCAAAGTTTCCATTCAGTGACTTACTTTTGCATCTCTATAAACTCAGGCCTATTCCTAACTCCTATTCCTATTGTTGTGGTAACAATTCACCCCAACCTTGGTGGCTTAAAACAACACACATTTATTACCTTATAGTTCTGCAGGTCAGAGGTACACAGTGGGTCTCACTGGCCTAAAATCAAGGTGTCAGCAGAATCACTTTCATTCTGGAGGCTCCAGGGCAGAAGTTGTTCCTTGCCTTTTCCAGCTTCTAGAGGCCACCTGCATTCCATGGCTTGTGGCCCCTTCCTCCATCTTCAAAATTAGCAATCCAACACTGCTCTCCAACTCCCAGCCCCCTGCCTCCCTCCTCCCCTCATGAGGACTCCCGTGATTACATTGGGCCCACCTGGCTAACTCCAGCCCCAAATCCTTAACTTAATCACATCTGCAAAATCCCCATCACCACCATATGAGGCAACATAGTCACAGGTCGTGGGGATTAGGACACGGACATCATTGAGGGGCCATTATTCTGCCTGCCACACCTACTTTATAGAAATCCTTTCTGTGTTCATTACCTTTTTGTAAGGGATACAACCTTCAGAGGTAGTCACGGCAGGTGGGCCTGTCACTCCCACACAGTGAGTGAGGAAACCAAGGCTCAGAAATGTGTGTGACTCACCCAGCTCCACACTGTGTCAGGCAAAACCATATGCTTGGGGTTCTCACTTTTATACCTGTGTGAAGAGAACTGGGTTACTACAAGGCATGCAGAGAGGGCTCATTCCCCCTGCATGGTGCTGCAATCTAGCCTGAGTTCTTTCCCGTGCCGGACTCTTGAGTTCCTGCTTTCTTTGGGCCATGAAGCTGGGCTTACCAGAGACCAAATCTTTCACTTCCTTTTTCAAACCTCCTACATGCTCTTCCTCTTAGGCTTATCCTCCTAGAAACATCCATGCTCTTAAAGAATATTTCACTCAGTCTGGATCAGTAAATATCTGAAAACCAAATATTCTTTATGAGGCACTGCGTTCTGTTGGGCCTGTGGTAGACTGCACGTAAACAAAGAGCCACGACATTACACTTCCCACAGTGCAGGAGTAGGACCTGGATTTGAATCCTAACACATTCTTTGCTATCCGGGTGACTTTGGCCAGATTATTTTGTGCTTCTCTGAACCTCAATGTTCTTATTTTCAAAAAGGAGATAACCTGGTATAGTTGTTAATGACTGAAAATGATGATATATGATAATTCCACGCTGGTGTCAACCTAAATAACAAACAGAAGAGAGGCTCTCTAAAAGAAATTTATTTGGGAATACAGCATTGCAATGAGAATATGCACGCCATAGTGAACTATGTGTATATTCAGGGAGGTAAAGGAAAACAAAGGTTTTTATAGGGGAAAATGAGGATTATACAATTGTTTTGAAATAATTATCACTCGCTACAAAGATTAATAACCAGTCCAAGATTGGACAGGCAGTTTCTGGGCAGATATCCTTGCAGACATATTTTTTCTATAAGGTTGCTATGGCTTTTTTGCAAGGTAGTCATTTTTGCAGTCTTTTGTGATGGTTTTTGTTATCAGGCATACAATCATGAGAGCCCCTCTCTTCATGGCCTTCCCTGCCTCTATTTGTCAGGGTTTTCTTAACATTAGTGACTCCATTTTGATTCTGACAACATTCACATTGTCATGTTGAATGTTTCATATACTTTCATTCCCTCTCCTTCTCTCTTACTGCTGTAAAAGAGAGAGGACAGTTGAATCATGGACCCAAATTTGCACGTTAATAAAACAAGGGGGAGAAATTTTTATTATGCAATATTTAACACTGAGAATAAAATTAAAAACTTGGAATCTCAAGCAGTATTCATCTATTTGCTATTTCCTGAACATTTATTTTATGAAACTAAGAATGCCATCATGAATAAAATTTAGTTGTCTTCCAAGATAGCACAGACAAGCAGCAACATGGAGGCTAGTGGGTGCTGTGATAAACGTATGCTAAGGTGTTTGGAAGCAAAGTGGAAGGGCATCCATTTTAGTCATTAAGGGAGGAGAGTCAGCAATGTCTTCCTGGAAAGGGAATATCTGATATGAGAACTGAATAATAAGTCGGAATGACCCTGGGAAGGAGGAAGAATAGGCAGGTCACCCTAGGCAAAGCAGTGCATGTGCAAAGACTTAAAGAAGGGGGCACACAACATGCTCAGGGGACGATAGTATGTTCGTGTGGCTAGAATAGTTTCTAAAACTCTAGGAATCTTGCTGTCCTTCTCTGCCTCGCCCACCCCAGTAGATCTCTTGAATAGCAAATGTGGACCGCCTGCCTCCCAAGAGCTGTGCACCCACCCACACTCTCCCAAGGAGTAGGACGACACACAACTCTTTTTCTTTCAGAGAAGATTCTCCAAATGTTTTCCAACTAATCTATAAATACGTCTCACTCGAAATCACAGACGATTTTTCCACACCTCTGTGCCATATTTTGGAAGAAACAGCCTCATGGGGCAGACCTTTCCAGAGTGACTCCAACCTTATTCTATATGGCTAGAAAATGAATTGAAAAAAAAATTCAATGGGCAACCCACTATATAGGCACCCGAATTTAAGCAGAAATCACTCCAGTTCTTCCTGCTTTGGGCCCTTAGGCTTGGAAATGCCTGTAGCTATGCATCTACTGAGTGGATGCTGCTTTGGAAGTTAGAGAGAAAACCTTCCTTTTCTTTCTTTTCATCCTCTATACTTTTTCTATAACAGAAATAGATTGCCAACTTTTATAAAACAATCAGATAAGCAGAAATTAGTTTTTTTAAAAATTTAAATTTAACTGACAAAAATTGTATATATGTAAGGCATACAACATGATGATTTGATATACATATATTAATACTTTGGGTAATGATTACCATGATCAAATTAATTAACACATCTATAACCACTCATGCTATATATTAGATCCCCAGAACTATCTTGTCTTTTTTTATAGTATATTTATTTTTCTTGTAACATGTTAAACCCAAAGCCTATGTTTTGCAGCTTGAATATGATTCCTTTTGTTGATATGTCAGTAGAATAAAACGAATAAATAACTGGTCCCTATCTTCTATATAGGACCTTAGTAGGTGAAATTACCTTTTATTTTTAATCCTTGGGTCCCTGAAGTGGCTCATCCATTCACAGTCTTTTTTTTTTAATCCTAATTTATTTATTCTAAAATGCCTATTTTTTTCCCCTCATTTTGCTATTTCTGTAACCGGGAGTCATCTTAAAATCGATTATCGTCTTACAATTTTCAGGTAGCATTTGTGACCTACCATTGACCACTTCACATAAAATAAAAAAATAACTAACATCAAAGTATATTAGATGTTAAAAAATAGGGTTATAGTTATATCACCTTACAAACTAAAAGGAGATTATGGTCCAATTTCTCCTTCTCAGTTTCAGCTAAAGGACTCTGGATGCCTGAACTTCAAGATCTCATTTTCCCTTTTTCCCCTGGAACTATTCTTCATCTTATAACTGAAAGTTTGTACCCTTTGACCAAACTCTTTCCATTGTCTCCATCTCCCAGCCCATTCTACAATCTACTTCTATGAGTTCAACTTTTTTAGATTTTACATGTGAAATTGTACAGTATTATCCTTTTTGTGTCCAGCTTATTTCACTTAGCACAATGCCCTTCAGATTCATCCATATTGTGACAAATGGTAGGATCTCCTTTTTAATTTTTTTTAAATTTTTAATTATTATGGGTATATAAGAGTTGCATATATTTATAGGATACATGTGATGTTTTGATACAGGTATACCATGAGAATTAATCAAAGCAGGGTAATTGGGGTATACATCACCTCAGGCATTTTAAATTTCTTTGTGTTAAGGACATTCCAATTCCACTCTTTAAGTCGTTATAAAGTATACCCTAATTTATTGTTGATTATAGACACTTTGTTGTTCTATCAAATGCTGTTCATTCTATCTATCTAACTATATTTTTGTACCCATTAACCATCCCTACTTTATCCCCCCACCACTACCCTTCACAGCCTCTTCTATTATTCTCCATGGAATCAATTGTATTTAATATTTAGCTCCCACATATGAATTAGATGTGTCTTTCTGTGCTTGGCTTATTTCACTTAATGTAATGTTCTCCAGTTCCATTCAAGTTGTTGCAAGTGGCAGGATTTCATTCTTTTTTGTGGCTATATAATATTCAATTGTGTACATGTACCACAATTTCTTTATCTATTCTTCTGTTGACGGACATTTAGGTTGATTCCTAGTCTTGGCTATTGTGAATAGTGTTGCAATAAACATGGGAATGCAGATATCTTTTCAATATACTAATCTCCCCTCCTTTAGATATATACCTAGCAGTAGGATTGCGGGGTCACATGGTAGTTCCATTTTCAGTTTTTTGAGGAACCTCCATACTGTTCTTCATAGTGGTTGCACTAATTTACATTCCTGCCAACAGTGGAGGCTGAACATATGAATTTCTTTCCCAACTACAGATCAGAGAACTGGATTTAACAAACCCCCAATGGATGGGGAATAAAACCACTGTAAGCCTAACTAATCAATTCCTTATTGGTTAAGACCAGAACTGTATAACTATCTCCAATATGAATGAAAAAGTAAAAATTAAACACACACATGCACACACATAATGTAATAAAATAAATAAGCCAAAGCAAGGGTTTGAAAATAACTCTATAAAAACAAAGGAAACGGAAAAACCCTAGAGGAAGAAGAGGGCTCCAAACGTGATTTACTATAGCTATCACAAAGCCGTCAGGAAACTTAGTGAGATATAAGAAGATATCACCTTTAGGAAATGGGAGTAGGAGCCCACACATAAAGAAGGAAGAAGAAAGAAAAGAGAATGAAATGAAAATGATATGAGCAAGCTAAGCAAAGATATAACTGAACTAAATACATAGCAAAATTACATGGAAAGTACAGCTGACACTATGTAAAATCTAATCAGCAATAAGAGCATAAACTTGAGATTATCCTTCAGAAAGAAGGAAAAATTACAATGGACCAAAACAAATGAGACAAGATGATGGAGGACCAGAAATAGAAACACATCCTCAGCTTAATGAAGAAATCAGAAATGTAAAAATAAAAGCAAAAATTCAAAGACATAATTTCAGAAAATTTTGGTGAGTTTATAAAAGGACTAAAGATGCAGATTTTAAAGTGTTCTTTCTCCAGCTTCTTTGCAAAAATCTATGAGACATAAACCTACAATATATATATGAGCATTTTTTAAAAATTATGAGCATAATGAAGAAATTCAGACTTAACTAACACAAAACTAGCCATCTTCAAACAAATAAAAAGTTTTATTAATTTTTCAGTTTAGAGAATACCTAGATTATCATGAAAGCATGAAAAGAAATGCCCTGATGGCAGAAATGCATGAGAAATTCAAAGCCAAAGCAGCAGGAACTGAGACTGAATGACTCAGGGGCATCAGAAATGGTTCGCACAGAATCTAATCAAGCCCCAGATCTAACTAATAGTTTACAGGAAAATTAGAAACACAGAAAGATAGCGAACGTGACAGGAATGCCATTAGGAAACTCCAGACTATGAGAAACTCAACATGAAAACTACCTAGTATCTTGGATAAATTGAAAAAAAAAAAAAAAAAAAAAGAAAGCAAAGCGGAGGTAAGACAGGGATGAGTGACACTCATAAATTAAAAGACACTTAAGAGACTATCACAAAATTACCAAGTGTGTTCTTATTTTAATTCTCGCTTTACTAACAAGAAACTATTAAATAAAATGGATCTTAAAATAGCAGGAGAGTCATCAGCCGGTGGAGCTGAGGAATACTCAGGAGCCACAGAAGACACCCTGGTCTGAGAATGAGGGGCAGGAAATGCATTTAGAAACTTGGGAAATGGTAAGGAAGCTGGCTAAATTGGAAGATAGAGTGGAGATTGCTAAAAACAAAGTGAATCAAAATACTCCCAAACAATATCAGAACATAGGTGTAGGATAATCATTTTAAAGGTGAATAGATCGTATATGAAAAGCTCACTGCTAACGTATACTCAATGGTGAAAGATTGACAGCTTTTCATCTACAATCAGGAACAGGTCAATGATCTCCACAGTATTTGAAGTCATAGCCAGAGAAATTAGGTTAGAAAAAGAAATAAAAGGCATTGAAATTGAAAAGGAAGAAGTAAAAGTGTCTCTGTTCACAGATGACATAATCTTATATGTAGAAACCCCTAAAGATTATACACACACACACACACAAACACACACGCAAACCTGTCAGATTGAATTAAAACATTGAGCAGTTATAGTGTGCAAAATCAGCATATAAAAATTGGTTGTGTTTCTATACAGTAACAATGAACTATCCAAAAAGGAAATTAAGAAAACGATCCCAATAGCATCAGGAAGAATAAAATATTATACTTAGATATAAACCTAACCAAAGAAATGAAAGATATACACTAAAAACTACCAAACATCCCTGAAAGAAACTAAAGAAGACACAAATAAATGGAAAGACATCCTGTGTTCATGGATTAGAAGATTCAATGGTGTTAAAATGTCCACACTACCCAAGGCAATCTACAGATTTAATACAATCCCAATAGCAATTTTTTCAGTAACAGAAAAAATTTTTTTTCTAAAATTCATATGGAATCACAAGAGATCACAAATAGCAAAAACAATCTTGAAAGAAAAGAACAAAGTTGGAAGCTTCACACTTCTTGATTTCAAAACATATTACAAAGCTATAGTAATTATAACATTGTAGTACTGGCATAAAGCCAGGCACATAGACTAACAAAATAGAATAGAGACTCCAAAAATGAATCCTCACCTGTGTATTCAAATGATCTTCTACAAGGCTGCCTGGACCACTCAGTGGGGAAAGTACAGTCTCTCCGACCAATGGTGTTGGGAAACTGTATATCCACATGCAAAAGAATGAAGCCTGACCTTACATTACACCACATACAAAAATTAACTCAAAATGGATTGAAGACCTAAACATATGACCTAAAAATATAAAACTCCTAAAAGAAAATATAGAGGCAAACTTCATGGCATTGGGTTTGGACTTTCAGAGTGAAAAGGCAACTTACAGAAAGGGAGAAAATATTTGCAAATCATATATCTGATAAGGGATTAATATCCAAAATATTATAAACTCCTACAACTCAAAAAATACAAAAAAACAAGTAACCCAATTAAAAAATGACAAATAACTTGACTAGATATTTCTCCAAAGAGGATGTGCAAATTGTCAGCAAGCATATGAAGTGATACTCAACATCACTAATCATTAGAGAAATGAAAATCAAAACCACGATGAAATATCATCTCACACCTGTTGGGATGTCCACTACAAAAATAAAACAACAACAACAATAAAAAAAACCCAGAAAATAATGAGCATTGGAGAGGATGTGCAGAAATTAGAACTCTTGTACACTATTGGTAGGAATGTAAAATGGTGCAGTTGCTATGGAAAATATTATGGAGATTTCTCAAAAAATTAAAAATAGAATTATCATTAAATAAAGTAATCCCACTTCTGGATATATGCTCAAAGGAACTGAAAGCAGGATCTCAAAGAGATATTTGTATACCCTTGTTCATTGCACCATTCACAATAGCTAAGAGGTGGAAGCCATCCAAATGTCCATTGACAGATGAATAGGTAAATATGATATGGCATATACATAGAATGGAATATTATTCATCCTTTAAAAACAAGAAATCCTGTCACATGAGACAACAAAGATTAACCGTGACTTAGGATTTTTGTGGGTTTTTTTTTAAGTTTTTTTAGAGCCAAGTTCTCACTATGTTGCCCAAACTGGACTTGAACTCCTGGGCTCAAGCAATCCTCCCACCTCAGCCTGCTGAGTAGCCAGGACTACAAGTATACACAGCTGGGCCTGGCTTGGATTAGCCTTGAGAATAAGCCAGTCGCAAGAAGACAGATACTGTATTATTACACTCATGCAAGATATCGAAAGTAGTCGAACTCAGAAACAGAAGGTAGAACCGTGGCTTCCAGGGGCTGGGGCAATGAAGAAATGGGGAGTTGTAGGATGGATATAGATTTTCACTTTTGCAAGATGAAAAAGTTCTAGAGATTCGTTGCACAACAATGTGAATATACTTAACACTGCTGAACTGTGTACTTAATTGTTAAGATGATAAATTTTGTGTTATTTTTTTAACCACCCTTTTTTAAAAAGTAAGTTATGCTCCAGATTTTGCCTGAGCACCATCATTCACTGACCCCTTTGGAGGACAAACCATTTCTGAAGTAAAAGGGAAAATAAAAGATGAATGATGGGTTCTTTCTCTGGTTACCAGGGATCATGAAATAGAATGTTTTATAAATTCTTTTAAGTTGTGTTAAGGTGAAGAATAGGCTATTTGTTAGAATATTCTGTATTCATAGTTGAGGGAAAATATTGTGGGGAGAAAATCCTCTGGGCCTGGGTGTTTGGAGGAAGTATTGCCTTACTGTTGGTTGTAAAGTACATAGGAAGAATGATTAAATGTGATTTATGTTCATTAATTTCATTCAGATCCTTATAGTGTAAAGTGACCACATGCCTTTTAAGAATAAAAAAATCATAATAAAATACATAGCATCTGATTTCCCTCTTGCAAAGGAGTTGGTGACAGATTCCCATGCATTGTGTCTAACAGAACTGTATTTCAATTTTTCTTAAAGAAAATAACTTTTCTGTTGTTGCTTTTTGCTTTTTTCCCCCCAATCTGTGGTTCCAGAGGAAATAAGTTGATGTCTATGACTTGATTTTTCTTTTGGGGGCAGAAAGAAGTAAGCTTTAAACTCTTCTTACATATTTCATTTGCCAAAATTATTAATAAATTGCAAAATCCTTTTTTGAAAAGGTGAATAGAAATGTTGATTAACTTTAAAATTTCCTTGGTATTCATGTTAAAATTTACAGGTCAGTACTAAGAGAATGAAAGGGTAATGTGTAACTTCTAAAAGAGGAGAAAGCTGTCTAGTAGAGGAAAATACATAGGATATAGGAAATTCCACGAGACTATTAACGGGCAAGAAAATAAAAGAAGCAAAGAAAAACTATGGTTTTTAGAGAACTTAAAAAAATGATATGAGTAAATGCCTGTTAAAAGCACAGACTCAGATAGGAATATTTAAAAAGAAACCCAAATCCAGCTATAAATTGTCACTATATATAGGAAACATAAATTAATACATGGAATATTTGGAAGTAAAGAGATCAAATAAGATATGCAAAGCAAATACTAAACAAAAGGAAATTTACGGGTTCATAATATCAGAACTAGTACAATTTAACACGATATAATAAAAGAAATGTTCCACCAAGAAAATATGACAATTATAACCTGCATTCGTTGCAACCTTGCCTCTTATAAACAAAGCAAATATTGTCAAAATAATAATGAGAAATCAGCAAATCTACAATCATAGTGGTAGATTTTACAGCGAGAACCAAAATTAGTAAGGATATAGATTTGAACAGCCTAAACAAGTTCAATCCAATAGATTATTCTAAAGACACTACTGCACTCCTGAAATAGACAACACACTTTTTTTTTTAAGCTAAGTTGGAATAATTACAAAAATTGACCGGGTACTAGATGTCTCAAAATTCTAAAAACCTGGAAATCAATAATGAAAATATACTCCCCAAACCCATATTTTTAGAAACTAAAGCAAGTCTAAATAATTCAGAGCTAAAAGGAAAAATTAAAATGGAAATTTCAAAATTTTCAGACTCTATTAGCCAGTCACAAAGGAAGATGAAATTATTTCATCGTACATGGTTATTTTATGAGCCTAGTGCTTTCCTGAGTTTTACTTTGTTCTAAATCTCAGTCTCTCCTTACAAGACCTGCCCCTCCAGCCAGACTATTCTGTTGTCCAGCTTCTCTGTGCACTGTGAGAGCTCTGCAGATTGTTCCCTTAACAGGTGACATCATCATCTGCCCTACCCTGCACATTAGTCAGAAAGCACCTCCAGGCAGAAAGCCAGGGCAGCCATTTTCATGGATCATGCACAGCTGTCGTGCAGTGGTTGAAAACAATTTCATGTATTTTTGTCCAGTTTTTAGTTACTCACAACAGGAAGGCAAGTCCATTCCCAGTTATTCCCTCATAGACAGAAGCAGAAATGAGACATCTATAATTGTTAGCATTTTTTGCCCATTCACTATGTGAACATGAAAAGACCTCTCTTGTGAGCTGTATTAGTCAGGGTTCTCCAGAGAAACCTGATCTGGAGAACCACCATCTGCCATCTGCAAACTGGAGATCAATGCAGGAAAGCCCATGGTATAGTTCAAAGGCCTGAGAGCCAGAAAGCTGATGGTATAGATTCCAGTCCGGATCTTAAGACCTGAGAAATAGGAGGGCTAAAGGCAGAAAATCAATATCAACAAGTCAAGCAGACAGTGAATTAAAACTTTTTCCTCCTTTTTATTCTGTTCAGGCTCTCAGTGGATTAGATGATGCCCACACACATGGGGGAGGGACATCTGCTTTACTCAACCCTCCAATTCAAATGCTAATTTCTTACAGAAACATCCTCACAAACATACCCATAAATAATATTTTACCAGCTATCTGGGGATCCTGTGGCCCAATCAAGTTGACACGTAAAATTAACCAGCTACCTAAACCTCCCCTAACTCCAACCGTCTCTCCAACTCACCTAGTGTCCTGTGGGATCCATGCTCTGCAAAGTCATCAGGAAAGTGCCAACCTGGCTTCCAAACATCTATTTAACTCATACTTAATCTTCATATAAAGACAACACAAGGTCATAATTCCACCTAGCATGATACAAGTATCCTTTGTCCAATCGAAAATGCACTAACATTTTCCCAGAAATGGAGATAAAGTCCATTCAGAGAAGCCTATCCTCATACCTCTTCCCAAAATTTCTTGATCACTGATTTTCTAATTATATTGCTTCCAAGTCCCTGACCATCCAGTCAAACCACTGGCTACAGCCCATGAATTAGTATATAATCACAACCTTGCCAATTTCTGCTTATAATTAAAGTGAATAACCAGGTGCACTGCTCAAAGTTATGTCCATGGAGAGGATTTCCATTCACCAGTGTCCTTCAGGGATGTCCCTGACAGGGGCTTTGGTGCTGTGGCTGTCCACTTACAGGTGGTGCCTGCATATCATGAACAACCATCTGTAAACCAGGCCCCAGTCTTCTCTTCCTCTGTCAACTGATTTTAGGGAACTCTCCATGAAGCCAAAGGTTCAGGCTGGGAAAGAGAAGGTAATGTAGCAGTAGTGAGGACCCTAAGCATTTGGATCACTTCATCATGTAACTTACTTATGCCTCAGGGCCTGCTCAGACCCAACCTTGTATAGTTCGCTCCAATTTGATGATGGAGGGTTGTTCTGTACACAAAATTTTAGGGCTTGGTGGGTCAGCTAACTCAGTTCATGACGGGCAGCTGAGGTCACATAGTAACTTAATGGCCCATAGTTAAGCATTCAATCCCTACTAAGGCCCAGTAGGAGGGCAACAGCTACTACTCTTTCTCTCAAATTGAGAATAGTTATCTACAGAGAATGGCAGGGCTTTGCTCGAGAATCCCAAGGGTCTTCACTGCAATTCACCCATAGGGGCCTGCCAGAGGCACTGAACAGCCTCTCTATCTGCCACTGACACTTCAAGCACCATTGGATCTGCTAGATCATATGGCCCAAGTGGCAGAGCGGCTTACATGGCAGTCTAGACATATTGCAGATACTTTTCCTGTTCTAGCACCCTACTCAAAACTAGCAGATTTGGGGGTCATTTGGTACATGGGCTAAATGAATGCATTCAAATGAGGAATATGTTGCCTCTAAAATCCAAAAAAGTCCAGTAGGCATTGTGCCTGTTTTCTTGGTTGCACAAGGGGTGAGATGCAACAATTTATCCTTTACCTTAGAAGGCTATCTCAACATGCCTCATACCAGTGTACCCTTAGAAACTTCACTGAGGTAGAAGGCTCCTGAATTTTGTCAGATTTATTTTCAACCTCTAGCGTACACATGTCTTAACAATAAGTCTAGAATATTTGCTACTTCTTGTTCACCTGGTCCAATCAGCATAAGGCCATCAATGTAATGGATGACTGTGATATCTCATCGATGGAAAGTCAATCAAGATCCCTACAAACTAAATCATGTCGTGGTACTGGAGAGTTGACATACTCCTAAGATCAGACAGTGAATGTGTATTGCTGGCTTTGCCAGCTAAAAGCAAAGTGATTTTGGTGGATCTTATTGACAAGTATAGAGTAAAAGACATTTGCCAGATCAATAGCTGTATACCAGGTACCAGGAGATGTGTTAATTTGCATAAGCCATGAGACCACATCTGGCACAGCAGCTATAGTTAGAGTCACCATCTTGTTAAGCTTACAATAATCCAGTGTCATTCTCCATGATCTATATTTTCTCCGCATGGGACAAACAGGTGAGTTGAATGGGGCTGTGGTGAAAATCATCATTCTTACATCTTTCAAGTCCTTGATGGTGACACTAATCTCTGCAGTTCCTCTAGGAGTGCAGTATTACTTTTGGTTTACTATTTTCCTAAGTCTAAGTAGTTCTACTGGCTTCCATCTGGACTTCCCCACCATAATGGCCCTCACTCCACAGATTAGGGGACCGATGTGGGGATTTTTTTCCAGCTGCTGAGTTTATCTATTCCAATTATGCATTTTGCAACCAGAGCAATAACCATAGGATGCATTTGGGGTCTTGCTGGGCCCACTGAAAAACAGAACTTATCTAAATCTTCATTATCACCTGACCTTCACAAGCCACTCCTCAGACAGATGGGCCAGTGTAATGTTTGGGTCTCCTGAAATTAGTGTCAGTTCAGAGACATTGCCTAATAGTTCATGAAAGGCCTGATAATTTCCTTTTACCCAGTGCACAATTACCCTGATAAAAAGCTATAGCTCCCTTTAGGGAAGGCTGGGGGAAAGATTAACAGTACATATTTTTGGTAGTATAGCAGGGTCATTCCTCCAGGGAACCCAGCCTCTCCTTCATTCAAGGAATTCTGGGTCTGCAAGGGGGCTCAAGTCTGGGAATTTATTGAGGGAACATTACTCTCTGTTTTTATGATTCCAGTTACATTTTTGTTCACTTGAACTAGAACATTTTGCTTACACAGCTCAAGTAAGAATTTAGTAGGCTTGCTATGTATTTAACTTCTAGAAACACTATAAAAAAGTAGGCAATGCCAAAGTTTGCAAGAGTCAGAGTATTCTGATTTATGTTCCGACTCTGCTGTCCATTGCAGTTTCCACACCCACCTTGCCTTTGATGGGTGAGTATTGCCGCTTGGTCCCCGCCACCCCGTGATCCAATTACTCTCACTGCATTTAAGTTTCCCAATTCAGCGGCTGCAGCTCCCACTGTAGACACTCTGCACAGCTGGGAGTTCAACTTACATTGTGATTCAGCTATTTGCAGGGTGAGATTCTGCATTTGATTTTCAGCAATCTCAGCTCTGCAACTACAGGAGATAAAGGTCTCCTTCTGGGTACACATAGACAACTTCAGGTCATTTATATGATGCTTGAGGTGGGAATTCAAATTCCTGAGTTCCTCTTTTTCTTCTGTCACTTTGTCCAACAAAACTAGGAGCAGCCAACCAATGTTTTTCTATTCCTTAGTTTTCCAAAAATGTTCAATAATATCATATACACAGTCACCCAGCTCCTTGCTTCTTATAAGTGGTTTATTAAGAGATATTTCACAATCTTCATTACTAGTTCCCATTATGGACTGTCAGTGCTCATGTTACTACTGGAAGCAGAGTCATTAGCATTTTTAAATCTAATCAGATTAGAAAGCCAATTCCAGAAACCCCAGAATCAATTCAGAAAATCCATTCTTCAAATTCTGTTCTTTTAGAACCACTCTTGCCATGAAAATACATATTAGTCAGGGTTTTTCAGAAAAATAGAATATTTATATATATGATTTATGAAGATATGTATTATTGCTATTATAAGGTATTGTGTCATGATTTTGTAGACTGAGAAGTTCCGCAATTTGCAAACTGTAAGCTGGTGACCCAGGAAGATCAGTGGTGAAATTAGAAGGCCTGAGAGATGGAGAGGTGATGGTATAGATTCCAAATGAACCCGAAGTTCTGAGAACCAGGAGCACAGAGGGCAGAAGATCAATGTCCCAGCTCATGCAGTCTGGCAGAGTGAGAATTCAATCTTCCTCTGCCTTTTTATTTTATTTAGGCCCTCAGTGGTTTGGGTGGTGTCTACCCACATTGGGGAGGGCCATCTGCTTTACTCAGTCTATGGATTCAAATGCTAATCTTGTCCAGAATCACCCAGACAGACACACCCAGAAATAGTGTTTATCTAGACACCTGGGCATCTCATGGCCCAGTCAAGTTGACACATTAACCATCATATGAGCATTTTCTTTTTCTTTCTTACTTGCTTTCCTTTTCCATAGTTTCAAGACAATTTGAAATTTGATTTCTAATTATACTCTAGTTAAACTGTAAGCCCAAGATGAATGAAATATTTGAAATTGAGAAACTAAACAAAATAGAAGAAGATAATGCCATATAAGTGATTTAAGATGAGTACAGATGTGTCTACCCACATAACCCTAAAGACCCTACTTCTATCACCACCAACAAAGCAAAGAGAAATTCTGGGAGGATTGAGTCAGTGGCAAAGTGGCCCCATAACTCCTTTACCCCCATGTAATTCCCCTCTCCAAAAGTTGTAAGTGGCAAATTTTAATTCATGCTTAGAAATGATAATCTTGTCCTTGAGATTGTGCTCACAATTATCTTTTCTTTTAATTATCATCTAGACAGCAACAAAAAAACTTACATGGTCACAGAACTACCTGAACCAAAGTACTGCAATTTACATAGCTCAGTTTCTATAGTGCCTTGGTCTTTTTATTATGACTGTTCAACTATCTCATTTGGGACTAGTACAATTTGGCTTTCCTCATGCTGGGACAGTGATCTCTAAGTGGGGTACAGGTGGCCTAGAGACCCTTGCTATGAACCAATAGATGCTAGGCTACTGTCCTCAAGTGCCTGCACAAACGCAGATTTCCTCATGGGTGTTCTCTAACTCCTCCCACTCACCTCCCTCAACCAGCCCTACTTATTCCCATCGACCCTGAAGGATCAAACATTTCATTATTAGAAAAACTCCCTGGAAACTCCTTTCCCTCCCCTCTGATTTCCATTGAATAAATGACACCAGTGTAGGGGGATCCTTCCTTTGCTGCTGCTGAACGCGTCACACAGCAGGGCAATTAGGAAATGTGCTGATGGCTCCCACTCCAGGTAGATCAGGCCTTTCCTCTTGGTGATTCACACAGTCAGTGTATCAGTCAGATGAGACAATGCCATGTGCTGATGAAGCAGAGAATGTCCTTAGTCCTCTGGCTAAATTCTAACTAAAAGCCATTCTCATCCCTTGGTTTCATGAAAATCATTTAAAGAAGGCATGCCTAAAGCATATGCCTGATTGTGCCAAAGAAAGAGTAAACAGGAAAAGAGAGAGGCTAAATGCTTGAGGTATTTTTGGTTGAGTTCATGGTAGCTAATATAAATAAAAGATAATAAACACAAACAAAACAGAAAGTTTTGGGCTTAAGCCCAAAATTGATAACAGTTAAAAATTTCTGTTTTATTTTATTTGGGTAGGTTTGAGGTTGAAGATGATTTAAATACTAACAATTGCCATTTGCTGAATTTTAAAAAATTATCTGAAATCATTTTCTTGCATTTTAACTAAAGGATTAAACTTAAACATATTATTCTCTATGCCCTATGTTATTTTTAATTTTTATGACAGAATCAAAACAATATGTAGATATTGTTTTGGGATAACATGGGATAACATGGAAGAAGAGTTTATGCAGACAGAACATTTTAAAATATAATAGTTATCAAGATAAAACTAATATAATAATTTACTTATTTATTTATGAAAATGGCAAATAGAATCTTCTAAATTGTACAGTTTTTCCCTTATGAGATTCCCAAAGAAACTTTGTAATAACATTTGCAAATGTTTCCATAAGAAGGGAAGTTTATGAAACATGTTTAAATATTTATGGAATGTTAAAAATGAGGCATTAATTGGCAAACAACTTAATTAAAATGCTTTCTCAAGTAATTAGCAACAAATACTTCCCTATCTGTTTTGCATGCCATTTGTCTTGTTGTGTTTGTTAAGCCTGCCTGTCAGTCAAACTTTGCTTCAGGTAATTTTTTAGCTCTGTGGGGAAAATCTTCAAAAATTACATCTGAATTTAAAATATTTTGATTATCATTTTTTATCTAACAAATTCTCTTTTTCACTTCATCTTCTATATGTCCCAGTAAAGCACCACCCTGGGAATTTAGGGCCTGAAGATGAAATTTTGCATCAAGGCATTACTGAGTTTCCACAAACACTCTCCAGAGAACAAACTGAATCAATCTAGAATCAACAAACAGTGCAGTTAATTAATGAGAACACCATAAGGGAGCTTTTTTAAACAACGTTGACGGCTGCTGCCTCAGGACCAATAGCACCAGAAGTTATTGCTGGTTTGAAAGAAGTGACTCTTAGGGTTCCCCCAAGGCACCTTTTGCTTACATTAGCTGTTTACCACAACTTTTCCTTTTATTTGCACCCTAGGGGAAGTACACTTATTTCCTAAATTACTTTTTAAGTGATGCTTATGCCTGCCAGTAGCCCGAGGTACAGAGTGAAGGTACCACAGAGTAAACAAAAACAGAAACCAAGTCTGGAGGAGTGCTGCACAAGTCTGCAGAGAAAATACTTATACTGTGGGCTTGTTTTCCAAACCACAAGTCCTGAGACGGCGCATGAAGTGGGGAGGCTTTCTCCGCGCACCTGTTACCTTCCTGCTGGGTGAAGCTGTGGGAGGAGCCTGGAGGCTGGTGGTGGCGTCACATGTGAATGGTTAGGAAGATGTAAATATTTATTTTGGGCAAGAAGCCTTATTAAAACTAACACAACTGAAATATACTTAGACCCTATAATAAAGTCTTGCTACTTCTTGATGTTGAAAGGCATCTATCCACAAAAACTTAGCTGTCCACAGAATGGAAGCTCCACAAAAGCAGACCCCTGTCTTTTGTTCATTGACCCTCCCAGCTCCTAAAACAGTGCCCGGCACATAGCAGGCACTCAAGAAATGCTGTTGAATGAATGATTAAATGACTGATGATTGAAGTAAATAGACAGTAGTGAAGGAAAATCTTAGCAGGACACTGTGGCACGCACCTGTAGTCCCAGCTACTTGGGAGGCTGAGGCAGGAGGATCGCTTTAGCCCACAAGTTCCAGTCCAGCCTGGGAAAATAGGTAGATCTTGTTTAAAAAAAAAAAAAAAAATTACGTATCCCAGTAATTCCTCCAGCAACTGAACAGCACCTAGTTTTTAGAATTAGCTATATGTCATCAGTGTCTAACGCATGGGACAAGAAATAAGATATAAATTTAGGTCATTCCATCAGTATTTATAGAAAACATACTAGATGAATTGTGCTAGACTTGGCAATCCACGGGGATTAAAATATAGATCTAGTTCCTGCCCTGAGTTTGTAGTCTGATGGGGAAATCTTCAATCTTAATCTAATAATTATAGCGATGTATAATTTTTAAAATGTGAAAAACCCCTTAAAAACAATACTGGAGTCTATGAAAGCATAGAAAAAGGTACAGAGGACTGCTCATATATAGCCATTTTCTTTTATGATGAAAATATTTTAAATATGGAAAGGGAAGTTTAAGGAAGCTGTGGGGTTTAGGGGTTCACAGACAAGGATATTTATCTGTGCTTCTTTTCTTGTGAATTAAAATCCCATCCAAACCTCTGATACAGAGTTTGTCAGGATGTCAGCTGCTTCAAACTGTGCTATGCAGTTCCAAAACTTTCAACATTTGTACACCCACATAAGACTATTTTAGTAGAATAAGTAGGAATTAAATCCAGTAAGCCTTAATTCTCTTTGCTATGATTAAGATTTTTAAATATCTTAGGAAGAAGGGAAGATTAATTTTTTAATTAATGAATAACGAATCATAGTTTATATTTTGATTTTAAAAATAGAGTTTTATATTAATAGCAATAATATAATAGAAAAATGGATATTTCTTGACTGCTTTCTATGTATCAAGAACTATGCTATATTCTTATACTTACTTTTAATATTCAATTATGTTAAACATTAATATAAATTAGGGTTTGCTTTCCAGTTAAGATTCCTATCCTCATACTGCTCATTTTTGTTTTTTATCTAAGAATGGATAAGATGAAATAATACAAATCACGCTGGTGAACATTTCTTTTTAATTTAAGGTAATATTTGTGCACAGAAAATGCCTCTCCTCTCGTTTCTATTTATCACTGTGTGCTCAATGCATAAACAGTGCTGGCACATAAAGGTGCTCCCTTGTTGATAATGGTGAATGAATAAATGAATAAGTCAGATATTTGGAAATACCTTGATTGTCATTGGCTGTGTGTGTATGTGTGCTGGGGGTTAGGGGGAGGGAGGTAGGCTGCGAGTATCCTCATGCTTAAGTCTTCACAGTTCCTTTACAATATAGGTTATTTGCCACCTAATAAAATTAAATTTCATTACTAATAAAACCTACTAGAGTTGGTAAAGAGGCATATTTTTAGATCGATGGGGCCATGAAGGTTGGCAAAACTACAAGACAAAAACAGAAGCAGCTCAGATTTTTAGGCATAATCCATGTTGGACACAGTCAAATGTTAGATAGCCTATATGATAAGGTAGCAAACATCTGGCAGTACAGCGTGTATATGGGGTAGGGGGAAGATGAGTCAACATAAATTATTTTCTCCACCTGTCATGCCTCTATTCAGAAATACTCAAGTGCTATGCCTTGGTTACCTTGGTTCTGCGTTTCACCTTAATATTCACATATCCTTTTGATCACTTCTGCAAATTTGAGAATTCCTGATGGTAAGGCAAGTTACCTAAACTCATGTGCCATTCAGGTCACAAAAGCGATAAGAGGTGTAAAGTCACAGATATTAATAGAATAATTTATTAAAATAAGCGTTTTGGGACTTCTGAAAACTTACCAACGTTGTCTCCAAGGAATTTTTGATATGTACCATTCAATGGTCAAAAACCTTAAGACCATATAGAAATTATAAATATGTTACAGAAAAGGAGATCTTGGGGAGAAAATTAAAAATCAAGACGTTTATGCCAAGTGCGGTGTCTTACACCTATAATCCTAACCCTTTTGCAGGCTGAGGCAGGAGGATCACTTAAGCCCAGGAGTTTGAGTTTGCAATGAGCTGTGATGAGGTCACTGCACTATAGCCCAGCCAATAGAGCGAGACCCTGGCTCCAAAAAAAAAAAGACATATTAAAAATAATTTTTAAGGTGACAATATGTAGGAAAAACATTCAATGAGCTATTAGCTGAGACAAGCATTAAGATATCAAAGATTAAAACTATAGAATAATAGAAAAGGTACAAAATGTGTTAAGAAAAATAGGAGGGAAAATATTAGAAAATTATTTTTAGGAGCTCTTGTTTCATTTATACAAACCAGTGATTCTCTGGCAATAAAAATAGACAGGAAGCAAGTATGCTTCGATGACAATAAAAAGTACTACTTTTGTGAAACTAGTAATGACTAAACACTGTCCTCATTTCCCTCCTGTCACAAATCACAAATCAAGGAGTTAAATAGCAGACTCTTAAAGTTCGTTTTCAACCACAGTACATCTTAACACATAATAGTCAGTCTACAAAGTAATAAAGCAATATCAGATAACAGAGGTAATCTACTAAAAGAATAAGAAACAGACGTTTTCAACGCAATAATCATAACCTCTATGAGAAGCAGATAAATAGTCTGTGTAAATATCAGTGGATAAATTAGTACCCTTAATCTTAAAGGTGTTATGGAAGTTCCCTAGGAAGTTCCACGTATCAAGGAGAATATCCAATGAAACTAAATTTCTGATAAATCAGTCCAATTCTACATTAAACTGCAGGTTTGTTCTTCATTATAAATGCCACATTGAAGAGCCTAGGATTCTGGCACAAGTCTGGGTTACTCTCATACTCTGGGCTGGATTGTATCTGATCTGAACCCTCTAGCTTCAAAGCAGGATGTGAGCGATGTTGTGGGTTTGCACCCAATTAGATTCCCAGACAGCCTCTGTCTTTGTGGGTGACTTGCTCTTTACTAGAATTCTGTTACCGAGACTTGGCCAGAATTTAGCCAACCTCCATGGTGTCAAGGGTATCTGGGCATTTACCCCAATGTGTTCAACACGTTGTCAGATTGAGAGATATATGTGCAGCACAGAATGGAAAGTTTTGGTTTCACAGAGCATTGGAAATACCTCCTAAGAAGAGACGTGTCTGTTTGGATTAGATGGTTTCCAGTTAAACAGATGGGGTACCAGCCTCCTGGGTTTAAAACTGGCAGAACCTTTTAGGGCATTCAATAAAAGAATCAACAGTGTTTAAAGAGGAAGCAGAAACACTAGGGTCAAAAAACATGACATATTTTTGCATGCCAAATAATAAAGTTGACATATCTACAAGTTAAATGAGCCAATAAATTTGATTCTTTGACAAAGTAAAATTACATACATTAATGGAAATTATGACTATATTTTTAGATTTCAACATTTTTGTCCTGCAGGCACCCAAATTTAGCATAAAAATTTTCAATTTTGTAGAACACTTTTAGTTTTCTATGGTTTAGGGTAATGATTATCCATGACAAATGTTGGTCTTTTTCTCCTACCATTGAACCACGTCTCAAGCTATAAGTAAGGTTCAACCAAGAGTGGGTTCAGTTTAATTTAAAAAGCATGTACTGACTATGTAATATGCTCCAGGTACTATGCTAGTTTTAAAAGGCAAATAACTCTCACTCCCTGACCTCAAGGATTTGATTTACTACCCACAACATTAGTTTTTTGCCTTGTTTTTTTCCTGCTTCCACATTCATCATAAAGACATTCCAGTCATGTATTGAAGGGCTCTTGGGTTGTTTCCACATCTTTGCAATTGTGAATTGTGCTGCTATAAACATTCTAGTGCAGATGTCTTTTTTATAGGATGCCTTTTTTTCCTTTGGACATCTTACATTATCCTGGATAGAGCTGGAGTCCATTCTACTAAGTGAAATATCACACGAATGGAAAAACAAGCACCACATGTACTCACCATCAAATTGGTATTAACTGATCAACACTTATGTGCACACATAGTAATAATATTCATCGGGTGTTGGGCAGGTGGAAGAGGGAGGAGGGGATGGGTGTACACACACCTAATGGGTGCAGTGTACACCATCTGGGGGATGGACATGCTTGAAGCTCTGACTCGTGTGGGGCAAAGGCAATATATGTAACCTAAACATTTGCATTTGTACCCCCATAATATGCTGAAATTAAAAAAAAGACATTCCAGAAGTGGGTTCCAACCTGGAGGTAGGATGTCCTTCAAGGGTCTAAGAGACCGTGGACCTTCCCATCCCTCAAGCCCCCATTTGAATATCACTGGTGAAGCAGAAGGGAACCAGCCTACCATCCAATAGATACAGCAAAGGCTTTCAAGTACTATTTAGAAATCTGGATCAAGTACAGTGAAGGGAAGACAATGCGTACAGTTTTACATGGGTTCTCTCAGCTTCTCTTGTTGATACCCACACAGACCCTCCAGAATTCTGTGTGTTTGGAGTTCAAGAGAGAAATTTACATCAGAGACACAGATCTCAGGATGATTCACATTTGGGTGAATGCATCCATGAATGCAGATGAATTTGGGTGTGTAAAGGGCATACTAAGGAAACACAAGTGGCAAAGGAGTCCAAGAAATATGTTGCAAAAATCAAAAGTATTTTGTAAAAGTATTTCCCCAAGAGAATTAATTGGGTGTGGCAATTTAGGTATAAATTGATAACATTTCCCTGAGCAGATAACATAGTGAAGTGAAGAAGGAGCCTAGATTTTAGAAGGCAATAGAGAAAACACGAGTATGAGGAATCTGTGGATTTAAATACTATCTTTTGTATAACTTGACAATGAAAAGACAAAAAACATAAAGGGAGAACTAGAAAAGTTTTCAAGTTTAAGTAAGGAATTGGAAAGGAGAATTAGTTGTTTGTTTGCTTGGATTTATTTCCTTCTGTTATTTGATTAAAATTAACTTTGGCAGGATTATAGGACTATTGGAAAGAGCTGGTTAAGAATAGGCATTTAAAAGTGGAGAACACAGAAATTCAGGAAAGAAGAAAGCACACTTTGCAGATAAGCCCTGCATGATAACAAAGGAAAAGGAGCCAAAACAAAGAAAATGACTTCATTAAAGCAAAATGACTTTAGGAAATACTCTAACTTCTGAAGACAAATTGCAAGATACGTCACATTTTTTAACAAAACTGTTTAATGACTAAGTACTATAGAAAATGATCAGCCAAGGAATTAAAACCCATCAAAAGCACACAGAAGTCTTAACCTTTATATATCCAATGACCTTGCATTGTAATACACAAAACAAAAGCTGTTAAGAATATGATAAGAATTAGGCCGGGCGCGGTGGCTCACGCCTGTAATCCTAGCACTCTGGGAGGCCGAGGCGGGCGGATTGTTTGAGCTCAGGAGTTCGAGACCAGCCTGAGCAAGAGCGAGACCCCGTCTCTACCAAAAATAGAAAGAAATTAATTGGACAGCTAAAAATATATATAGAAAAAATTAGCCGGGCATGGTGGCGCATACCTGTAGT
>RJWJ010002781.1:0-94855 GCA_004363605.1 Indri indri | reverse complement strand
AGAAGAAATACAGAAACATACTAGAAGAAAACAGTATAATACCTTCAAAATTCTTAAGGAGAAACATTTCTATCTAGAATTTATTACCCAGTGAAACTACCAATGATGTATAAGGGTGGAAATATAGACAATTTTAAATATGTAAGATCCTCAAAAATTTATCTCCCAAGCCCCCTTTTTCACAGGAACATTCTCTATTAAAACACGGAACAAACCAATAATATTTTTAAAATAGTTAAAGGAAAAATAATTTTTAAAATAAGACTTTAAAGGGATATCTAAAAATTTTAAAGAAATATTTTAAAACTAAAATTTAAAGGAATTAAAAATAATTTTAAAGGAAGTTTAAAGGAATTTTTAAAGAAAAATAAATTTTAAAACATTTTTAAAAGAGTAATTTTAAAAGGACTGGTTTTTAAAATATTTCTAAAGAAATTAAAGTATAATTAAGTAATTATTTTGAAGGCAAAATAATTTTTAAAGGCACAGGAGATAAACAACAAATCCTTAGAACATTAAGGAAAAAGCTTCTCATAGTGCAAACAAATTTGGCATTAAAGTGAACTGCAAACCTTGCCACTGAGCAACAATTACTAATCATTTGTATCGATATACATTTGTAATCTTATTTGTCATTTATGAAAGAGCAACCATTATTTTAGATGTGAGATCAAAAAAGATTAATGCTTTATGGTTTGTGCCAGTTGGTGCTGAGTACTCAACTGTGTGAAGCTCTAATCTTTATCTCTGCCTGCATTTGGTTTTGGTAATGGACTAATGCTTTATAGTGCTAGCTTCTGGCTTCAGGGCCAATTTTAAAGATTCAGCTCCTTTGTGATAAAAATGGCATTTGACAGATGTTCTTTCTCTTTTTATCTACTTAATATGTTTAAAACCTTTAACAGTAATGATCAAAATCTGAGCTAGTTTTTATAACGGATGGGGCAGTTTATTTCCCTAAGGATGTAACCATTTACGAATTCTTTTCAAGCTTATCTGGAACACAAAAGAATTACTGGATTCCAGACATCATTCTAGCTATTTACATGGAAACAAGAATCTCAGGCCGGACGCAGTGGCTCACGCCTGTAATCCTAGCCCTCTGGGAGGCCGAGGCGGGTGGATTGTTTGAGCTCAGGAGTTCAAGAGCAGCCTGAGCAAGAGCGAGATCCCGTCTCTACTATAAATAGAAAGAAATTAGCCAAACAACTAAAAATAGGAAAAATTAGCTGGGCATGGTGGCACATGCCTGTAGTCCCAGCTACCTGGGAGGCTGAGGCAGGAGGATCGCTTGAGCCCGGGACTTTAAGGTTGCTGTGAGCTAGGCTGATGCCACAGCACTCTAGCCCAGGCAAGAAAAAAGAATCTCTGCTCCTGCTCCAAATTTTCTACCTCAATATTTGGCATGAAAATTATTTTCAGAGTAATCAGCAGTGAGAACTTAACAAGAGTGACATATAATAAGTACTTTATATTTTTTAAAAATCACAAACTTTTTTTAAAGCATTAGGAAATCTATAGAGAAATGAATACAACTCACCAAAGTTCAGCAAGTTAGAAAAACTGGACTAAAATGAATACTTTTGTCCTCAAATCCCATTACTCTAACATCCATGCTATTTTCCATTTTTGAATTGAATACCTTTGAAATTAATCATTTCATCAAATGATTTATAAGCATACAAAACTACAGGAATAGGCCTAAGGAAGTTAGTCATGAGATGAGATACCACCAACCGTTTAAGAGAAGCACGAATATGCCCAAAGGGTACAATTTTTTTTGCCAATTTTTCAGTGTTTTGTGTTCTAGACAGAACTTCAGACTTGCAGAAAACCTGAAAAGGCCATCTTTTCATGTCATGCTCCAATAAATCATTTGGATTCCCTGAAGACTGCTCTCATAGCTGCTCCTTGTTTTAAGTCAAGAAAAAAATGTTTCAAAGCAACCTTTGCTATCTGCTAAAATGACAGTCTTTTCAAATCACTTGTCATAATTAGTGCCACATAAATACACATACAAATACTATTCTAACCTTTTCCAGCCTGTTAGTGTTATATTTTCAATTTTAAATTAGAAAATCTCACCAAGCCAAGTATAAACAATGTAATTACCTACATATGGTAGTGACTAGTTAGCTGCTTATTTTTTAAGGGAGTCTATAATAAGCAATAGGATATATACTGGTAGAAATCTGTCTTAAATGAAACCTGTGGCACAGGAACATCCATCTGTGAAACACAGTTAATCGTACCATCCAAGGTCTCTGTGCTTCTATTATAAATCAAATCACCACCACACAGCTGTTACTATCTCTAATGGGTGTTTCAACTGCTGTCCAAGCAGTTAACTCTTCAGGAAGAAAAAAAAAATCTATGAAAAGTTTTAAAATTTTGAGTTAAAATTGTGGCATTACCTATATTGCATACATAATACACTACTTCTATTACAGTGAACTGAGCCAAATTTATTTAATTCTGTTTCGTTCCATCTCTTGGGAAATTTTGGGGGCCTCAGGTCCTGCTATGAACTCTAAAGAGTACAATGTGATTTGAAAGGTTCTAAAAATATCACAGGTTTGCCTGGGCTCACTTAGAAGGGTGGATGATTCAATTACAAGTGTCAAAATTTGATTCCTAATTTTTCGGGACTGACAGCTGCAGCAGATCTTGCCAGGATTCCCTTATCTTCATTGTGCTTCTCTTTGAAGTATTTAAAGACGATTTCATAATCTTTGCAATTTAGCTCTAGGGTTTCTGTCAGTAACTGTAGAATGAATTGGTTGGCCCATTTTAAAGCTGCTTATAAATATTATTTGACCACGCACATTTTTAAAGTAGCTATAACTGCAAAACAGCTGAGATTCTTGTAATAGGGAAGAAAACAAAATGGACTATATACACCCCATAAACCAGGGGTGACCTTTCAATGCATGAAGTGCCAATGGAACCTTAACCAGAGGTTCATGTCTTGCTATAAAAAAGCTCAGACCCAAAAGGCATGCATTCATTTGAATGCCAGCTCTGGGAAGAGTACTAGCGCTGCATCATTGGAGGTGATTTTTTGTTTGCTTTTTCAAATTATGAAAGCAGAGATTCACCGGCATCACGGTGACTACGACGGTAAAGATCAGCAGCTATATAGCACTACTAAAAGAGGACAGTCTCTGTTCTTTGCTCTTCCATTAAGCGAGACAAAGTCTTCAAGCTCACACTGCTGCCTGTGAAACAGCAAAAATCATACCTAAAGAATTGGCTGGAGGCTACCATATTTAATGGCAAATTTAAGTTTGTGGTCAGGTACTTTATTTATACAGTGAAATAAATAGCCTACTAAGAAGTGCCAAGACATTTTTAATATTATTACTTTTCTGATGCTAAAAACATTTCTGGATTAGATTACACACTTTCATTCAGGTTTTCTATACTTTTACCAAGTGCCTGATACTAAGTAAACAGTGGTGAACAAGAGATACCCATGCTATAATGGAGCTTACTGGTTTCTTAGGGGAGGGAGAAACTCAAAAAGTGATCCTAAATGTGCAGTTTGTTACAATACAGAAGAAAACAGTGCTATGTGATACATTTCAGGACTAGGGTCATGGGTGTGGGCTGGGTATGCTTCCTGGAGGAGATGCTACTTAAGCTGACATCCTTCTGTTATCTTTTAAAATGTATACTGATCACAGCAGCCTTTCATTGATAACCCAGAGTCATAGTAATGACCACTAACTACTATACTATGCCATAATACTATGTTTTTCTGTCTCCTCTCACACAAAATTCTGCATAAAGTATTAGGTCGTTAAATATGAAATGTCCAATTTTGAATCAAAAGTGTAGTTTATTGTATTTCCAACAAGAAGTAGCACAATTAATCAAAGTCCTAATATGTGCCTAAACTACTGACACAGTTTTGCCATCTTAACAGTAGCTTGTTTATACCAGCAGCGAAGAAGCCTGGAGAGCGAGTGGGGATGAAATCACAAAAGGCATTTTCCACAGATTGTTGAGAATTGAATATTTTTCCTTGCAAGAAGTGGTCCAAAGTCTGGGAAAAGTGGTAGTCAGTTGATGCAAGGTCTGGTGAATACGACAGATGACAAGAGATTCCAAGTCCAGCCTCTGTAGTTAGAGTAGCGTTGTTTGTGTAATTTGTGGTCAAACCTTGCAAGAGGATTGGCCTGTCTCTGTTGACCAATCTCAGCTGCTTAATCACAAATATTCTCATCATTTCATCCAATTGGTTGCAGTAGGCATCTGCTAGAATCGAATGACCAGGTTTCATGAAGCCGTAGTGGATAATACCAGCGCTGGACCACCAAACAGACACTATTAGCTTTTTTTGATGAATATTTGGTTTTGGACTGTGTTTCAGCATTTCATCTTTATCCAACCATTGTGCCAAATGCTTGCAATTGTCAAACAGAATCCATTTTTCATCACACATAACAATATGGTGTAGAAATGGCTTACCTTTATGTCGTGACAGCAAAGAAAGGCAAGCTTCAAGATGATTTCTCTTCTGATACTCGTTTATTTCATGTGGAACCCATCTATCCAGCTTCTTTACCTTGCCGATTTGTTTCAAATGGTCCAATATTGTTGGAATAGTAACGTCAAATCTTGCTAATTCATGCATAGGTTGAGATGGATTTGCTTCCACTACAGCTTTCAGCTCATCATTATCCACCTTGGTGTCAGGCTGTCCTAGTGGCTCATTTTCAAGATTAAAATCACCAGAATGGAATTTCTCAAACCATCGATGTCCTGTGCGTTCATTAGCCACATCCTTCCCAAACACTTCGTTGACATTTTGAGCTGTCTGTGCTGCATTGGTTCCACGATGGAACTCATATTCAAAAATAACGCAAATTTTTGACTTATCCATGGTTTCACAAAAATGGCCCTAATAAAAACTTGAAAGAAAATCACAAGCCAAAACATGCATTTGAAAGACTGAGGATGTACTTTTATGATAAACATAAAACAAGAAGTGTCAAAGTGAAATGTCAGAGACATCAACTGTCAAACCTAGCACTTAAGCAAATCGGACGTTTCATACTTAATAACCTAATATTTCTACATAAAATTTTTTAAAATGCTCCAAAATATGCAAAAATAAGGTCACTTAATATTAAAATCCTATCTCAATATTTGAAGTTATCATAACTTAGAATAGTAATAATTTGCACTTATAAAGTCCTAAGAAACATCCACATGAGGATTCTAACTAGACTCTAGCCATCAAATCCACTTAAAAATCAAAATTTGGTTTCTCTTGTAGGTGAAAAAATACAGAAAAATCATACAGAGAGATTCATATTTACTCACACATTTTAAGCCAGTGATTCATAATAAATACTCAGAAATTATTATGGTAGAAGAGACTCTAGATTGATCATTTAGTTCAGTGCCTTTCAACCCTTTTTTTAAACAGCGGAACTTTATTTTCAAGCAAATTCTTATGTGGAACCCCAATATATAATTCAGATAAAAGTAGAACTAATGTGGTTGAAGTCAGGAGAGGGCCCTATAGCACTTCCCAACTGTCCACTGAGGCACATCTTCAGACCCCAAGTGCTCCTTTAACACAGTGCAGAAACCACTGGTAAGAATTTCCAGCTTGATGGTGGATTGAAATACACACCCCAGGATCTCCCTCCTACTCAAAAATCCTTCAAAGTAATAGAAAAAAATGTACATACCAACCCAAATCACCAAATATTTGAAGAAAACCAATACCATGAAGAAATTTTAAACTCAAAGAACTAACAGTTATTAGTTATAACTGTTTCCATTATCAAAGCAAGTATAACTACATTAGAATATGTTAAAATATCTTTATTATTTTTAGAAATAAGTAAAAGCATAGTATATCTAAAAACTATTAGAGCTACACCTGGAAATTAAAATTTTTATCATTGAAATAAAATGATTGATGACAACATAATGGTTAAAAATGTAAACGAGGAAGGTGGAAGATTATGCCAAAGAATTTATCCTTAGTGGAATGCAAAAGAACAATGAGATGGAAAATACGAAAAATTAAAAAGAAACAGAGACTACTCAACAACAAAAGACAAACCAATTAAAAAACGGGCAAAGAACTTAAATAGACATTTCCCCAAAGTTATACAAATAGCCAAAAAGCACATGAAAACAGCATTAGTCATTAGGGAAATATAAAATCAAAACCACAATGATATCACTTCACACCTACAAGGATGACTATAATGAAAAAGAAAAAGGAAAATAAGTGTTGGCAAATATGTGGAGAAACTGAAACCCTTGCTCATTGCTGGTGAGAGTGTAAAATGGTATAGCTGCAGTGGAAAATACTACGGCAGTTCTTCAAAAAGTTGAACATGGAATTACCACACGACCCAACATTTTTCTCCTAGGTATATACCCAAAATAACTGAAAACAGGTATTCAAACAGATACCTGTATGCCAATGTTCATACCAGCATTATTGACAATAGCCCAAACGTGGAAACAACCCAAGTGTCCATCAACAGATGAATGAATAAAGAAAATGGGATATATAAATGCACTGGAATACGATTCAGCCATAAAAAGGGATGAATTCTGATAACGTGCTTCAACAAGGATGAAACTTGTGCACATTATACTAAGTGAAATAAGCTGAGACGAAAGGATAACTATGGTATGATACCACTTATATGAGTTATCTAAAATATTCAAATTCATACAGACAGAAATAGAGGTTACCAGGGGCTAGGGGAAAGAGGAAATGAGAAGTTATTGCTTAATGGGTAAACAGTTTCTTTTTAAGTTTCGGAAACAGTGATGATAACTATAAGACAACACTGTTAATGTAATTAATGACACTAAATTATACACTTATAAATGGCAAACTTCATGTTACATATATTTTACTACTACACACACAAAAAGTTAAATATATACCAATGCTATGATAGTCATTCCACTACTAAATATTTACCCAAAAGAAAAGAAAACATATGTCCATGCAAAGACTTGCACACAAATGTTTACAGCCGTTTTATTTGCAATAGACAAAAATTGAAAACAGCCCAAACACTCATTAGTGGGTGAATAGGTGAATGGATAAACAAACTGATAGTTCCATATGATAGAATATTAGTCTGCAATAAAAAAGAATGAACTATTGATATACACACAACATGAATAAATCTCAAAATAATTATTCTGAGTGAAAGAAACCCTACTAAAAATGAGTATATATTACATGGTCCCATTTGTGTAATATTCTAGAAAATGCAGTAGTTGGTTTGGGGTAGCATGGAGGAGTGGGAGAAAAGGATTACAAAAGGGCATTAAAAAAAACTTTTGAGGTTGATACATACGTTTACTATCTTGATTATGGTGAGAGTTTCATGGCAATATTATCAAATTGTATACTTTAACCATATCTAGCTTATTGTATGTTAATTATATCTCAATAAAGTTGTTTGAGAAAAAGTGGGGGAAACCTGTGTGACAAAAGACATCATATACGAAGTTAAGAGACAAGTGACAGACTAGAAGAAAACAACTGCCCCTATTAATATCTAGAATACATGTAAAAATAGGATAAATTGATAAGAAAAAACAAACATTCAATGCAGTAGGGAAAAAATGAAGAAAAAAATCAGCAGGCAAATGATATAGGAAATAAATATAAATGACCAATTATAAATCTTACTAGTAATCAGGAAAAATTAAAATTAAATACTGTGAGAATAGCAAAATTGAAAAGTTTGAGATGATCAAGTGCTAGTGAAGAGTTTTAAGTAACAGGAAACATACTCTTGTATACTCTTGGTTGGAATAAATATGGTACATCCATTCTATGGAATACCATGTAGCAGTTAAATGAAAAGAAGTACATGATAATTATTATTATAACTAAAGGTGATATTATTATTTCCTGTAAGCCAAGATTATCCCACTTTATAGACAAGGCAATTGAGGCAAAGAGGAGGTAGGTAACATGTTAACATTGAACAGTTAACAGGTGGCAGAGCAGGGATCTACGCCTGGGTCTTCTGGCTCCAAAGCTGATGCTCTTAACCTCTACAGAAGAGCCTCTTAAAAAATCTCCAAAACATGTTATTAAAAGCAAGTTGCACAATACAAACAGTATTATACCACTCATATTTTCTAAAAGTCACAAAACAATATTATCTATATGTGTATCTATCTCCAGAGAAAGGACTAAAAGAATATATAAAACTGGTGGCAGTGGTTTTCTCTCTGAAAGGGACTGAGGGACTAGGATGGGAGGTAGGAAGCAGTCAAGGGGGACTTTTGCTTTACGTGTATTGTTTGACTTTTATACCATGAGAATGCATTCAGGTATTACTTGTATAATCAGATTTTTTACGATTAAAAAACCCACAACATTGATCCAATGTTCTTCTACTCAATGTACACATTAGTTCTAAAATGTCCCTCATCCAGCTTGTTAGAATATTTTAACACATTAACTGCCATGTGAGTTGTGTTTAACTCATGCTAGTTTTGAGCCCAGGGCCTCATGAAGCATATGAAGACTCAATTCTCTCAAAAAAATTCAATAAGTATGTTGTGAGTCAGATACAACTCAATTGGCATGCAATGTCAAAACTGAATCCAGTGCTACATGAGTTGCATATAACTTATGTACAGAAAACAATAAAAAATAATAAATTTTTCACTAAATTAGAAAGGATCACTTTGTTTTTGAAGTTTTTATTCTATTTTCATAATAAAACACTGTGGCCCCAGGGAAAAACTTTTTTTTTCTAGTGCGGCAGTTAATGTGTTAAATTGGTGTAGTACCATACTTCATCAAAGCAGCCTACTCCATTACTGAAGAAAGCTTAGGTGGTAGAAATTTTTCCATACTGTCAAACAAATATTTCTTTCTAACCACCATCCACTGGTCCTAATTCTGCCTTCTTGCAAACAAACAATAACAACACTAATCCATCTGTGTTGGGGGGCCCAAAGACTACCTCTAGGTTTAAGGATTTACTAGGAGGACTCACCCAGCATGTAATCACACTCTTGGCTATGACTTATTACACTGAAAGGATATAAAATAAAATCAGCAAAGGGAAAAAATGCAAGGGGTGAAATCTGGAGGAAACCAAGTGCAAACTTCCAAAAGTTCCCTCCTAGTGGGATCACACAAGAAGCACTCAATTCCTCCAGCAATGAGTTGTAACAACACATGTGAAATGCTGCCGCTCAGGGACACTCATCAGAGACTTAGTGCCCAGGGTTTTTAACGGGAAGCTGATCTTGCAGGCACATTCCACCTAGCCTGTACCAAAATTCCGGACTCTTAGAAAGAAAGCATGTGCTCTACATAAACCACACTCTCTATACACTTTAGGCACAGTTAGCCATTCTTATCAGGGAATGGTGGGAATCCTTCCAAAATCCAAGTTCCTACCTGCCAGCCAAGGGCCAACCTTGCAAGCAGGCCTTTCTAGGGATAGCAATCTCAGGCCTCCTATGTTAACTCTTTTCTGTACAATACCCTTTCTATAAATAACCCTTTATACATTTATTATATTTTCTTTAGGTCTTTTGTTCCTCAGTTAATACATAATCAATTCTTTCTGTGAAAGTTTCCAGACTTTTCATCCATTTTAGTCACCCTCATCTGGGACTCTGGCATGACTATGTCTCTCTTAAAACATGAAGCCAAAAATGTAAAGTAATATCCAGGCATAATTTGACCATAAATAGGATATTACGTTTTTATTAATGTAGCATATTTTATTTGTTTTCTAAAGCTGTATTACTCATGGGTGATGTGTTGAGTTGGCGGACAAAACTAGAATTCTACTACATTATATTTATAATCCCATTAATGTCACTTTCTCTGTTTAAGCACAGTGCTCCTGCCTACCAAGATGATTTTGAATTGTAATTCTTTCATCTGTTTCAGGCTGACTAGTTTTTCTAGTTTTCTGTCATGGGCAAATTATTAAGGGTTCTAGAGACAGACTGCCTCAATTAAATCCTGGTACTACTACATACAAGCAATGCAATCTCAGGCAACTTAGGTTAAAACCCTTTGTGTGCCTCCGTTCCTTAATTTGTAAAAACTCATGAGTTACAATAAAATAAATGAGATAATGTATATAAGAAGCCTAGTAGGGTGTCTGGCACACTGTAATTGCATAATAAACTTTCATTATTATTAATCTTCATTATTGATAAGAATAATAAACAAGTCAGGATCAAGGGCAAAGCTCCATGATACTTTTTTGTGCATATTTCCTCCCAGACATGACAGCAATCAAAGTTTTTTGAGACTATTGACTCAACCAGATTTACACTTAATTAGGATATACTTAAAATCTAATATAAAAACTTTCAAGATATAAAAAACAGTTAAATATTCATTATTATCAATTTTCAGTTATGTTAACAAGGTGTAGTCTCTAAACTTAGCCTTTCTATCACCTACCAAATACTGGTATGAAAAGAAAGAAATCACGATAGACTAGATTGGCAAGAAAATGTATCTCTATCACTGAGAAGATAATTTCCACTGTTCAAGAAATCCATACCTATGTCAGCACTTTGGCAGAATAACAGATAAACACATGCCTGGATTATTCCTGTTAATAAAATGTTAAAATTATAACCAAAATATAACAGGGGGAAAAGAAGCATTTTTAGACACTTCATCTTTTACTAATAAGGAAAATCAAGGAAATACTAATTTAAAAAATCTAGCAAAGAACAAATGCCTATAGCACCTGTTATCTGCAATCGAAAGACCTAAAATTCTTAGACAAACTATAACATCTAAAATAATGTTACTGGCAACAGGAAGCATCCAAATACATACTTCATTATCAAACTTAAAAAAATGGTAACAAGACCGCTAAAAGAAAACGACAAAGGAATACAAATCAATACATATGTCTAGAACTTGTTACATTTATCCTCATCAACACAGTCATGTTCCCAAATTTTTCCAAGAAAAGACTGACCAAACTACTACATACAGAATGAAGTTTTACATCCAAACAAATGGCTATCATACAGTTTCCACCAAACTCACATTTCTAATTAATGACTGTTCACAATCTCTAAGTCTGTTTCCTTTGTTACAAAATGAAGATAATATTTACCTCATAGGCTTTTGGAGAGGATGAATTAGGATCCACTGTGTGATAACAACATAAAATTTACCATATTAACCATTTTAAGTATACAGTTCTGTGGTATTAAGTACATTCACATTATTGTACAACTATCACCAAGGATATATTTTTAAAGTGCTCAGACTGAGCACATAGTAACTGCTCAGTGAATGGCAGCTAAAATAACTCTCATTAATACTATCTTATTCCATCTTAAATCTGTATAAATTATTTACCCCTAAGCAGAAATGATTTTATATTTATTTTTACTAAATTGTTCCCAGTCTTGGAGATGCTGGTTTCAATTCTCAAATTCTTCATTTAACTGAATGACAAAAATATACAAATATTAAGAACTGAGCACCTACTATGTGCTTAGCGCTATTCTAAGCAAATTACAGGTACTAACTCAATTAATTTTCAAAATAATTCTGGTAGTAAATAACTAGTAACATTCACATTTTACAACTGAGTACAAAGAGGTTAAGGAACTTGCCCAAGGTCACCCAGCTAGTAAGTGGCAAAATCAGGATTGTACTCAAACAACCGAGTTCTAGAGCCTACACTCTTAACTGCTACATCATACTGCCTCTTACACATGTAGTGACATACCACCCATGGGAATGGCTACTTTCAGATGCCAGATATTATATGTTCACTGAGCCTTTGAGTTTTTCAGAAGCTTTGACATCCATTATTTCATGTGTTTTTCCTAGAGACAAGGAAGAGCAATCAGACCCATTTTACAGGCAGAGAAACCTCAGAAAGGTTAAGAATTTGTTCAAGGTCAATAGACCTTGGAGAGGTCCTGGATCCCAGCTTGGCCACTTATTAGCTGTGTGAATCTACAATCTCCCTGCGTGTCACTCAATTGGAAAAATGGAAACAATAATAACACCAATAACACCTCCTGCAAGATGTAAATAAGTACATTTGTAAAGCATCTGGTACAAAGCTTTGCATAAAAATCACTCAATAAATGTTATCCCCTCTTGCCTCATTCTACATGTGATTCCCGGAGTAGGATTCTTTCCAAACACCATCCATTACCCCTCAATACCTTCCCATCAACTGTGCTAACAAATGGGGAGCAAAGGACATGATTTTCTGGTGTTTACCATGTGATACCGAATCAGAAACCCCAGTGAAGTCCAGCTATATTATATAATTTTAAATATAACAAACTTACTCCCTTTTGTCCATATGGCCTATCACTTTATCAAATAGAAAATGAAATTGGTTCACCAAGATTTGTTCTTTATAAAATTATGCTTAATGTTCCCCAATACCTTCTGTTCTTCTAAGAAACTGCCAATAATTTACCAAATGATTTGTTCTAGTTTCCAACCAGACAGTGTTCAAAAATTTAAGCTGATCTTATCATTTCCAAAGTTATCTTTTTCCCCTTAAAAAAAAGTATGCTTTTTTCTGTCATGAGATACTTCCCCTATTCACCATGATTTCTCAAAAATAAAGACTAATAACTTGGCACTAGGTTCTTTTCCCTCACATATGCAGAGAGGGAACATCTTATACTGAATTATAAGCCCTATTCACACCAAATGTGGCTGTAACAATGATTATGTCCTGACGATTGGGCAGTATTTTCTTAAGAAAAGATAAAAATAGTGGGAGATAGCATGGTCTCTCATAAAGTAAAATTACAATATAATTAATCTTTCCCCCCGCCCCCGGATAGCAGGCATGTCACAAAGCACACACTGTTGACTTCCAAGTTTAATTTAAAACACATTCATATCTTAAAGCAATCTGGAAGTGAATGTTGAAAGCCAAGGGAATTTTTTAATCAAGTGTTGACTTCCTAAAATCTACTACTTCTCCAACAAGCTAAAAGGCACATTGGGAGGCTACAATCCGAAGCACCATGGAGAAAAGTGGTACTGTGGTAATAATTCATTTGTATTTGGCACAGTGAAGGTTCACTGCCAATTTGTAACAGTAGGGATTCAATAAGCTTTCAAATCCAAAAATGAGGATTGGACAAGAAGAGCTTTTCAGAATAGCTTTTGCTGAGGTCTAATAATTAACATAAAATTTTAAAAACCTGTAAGAATTGGTAAAGTACAGGCAATGTTTAGGAATGAAAATATGACCTATCCTTGATTTGCTAAAAAAGCACTGAGATAAAACAGGATATTTTTCTTCATTCATTCACTCTTTTTTGAGCTAGTTTTATGAAAAAAGGATGGGGAATTATATATTTGGTACTTGAGTTTAGCTATTTATAAACAATAATATTATTTGTCTTATTAATCTTATGAGTCTGAAAGAAGGATAAATGATTGTACAACTATCACCAAGGAGATAGATAGATATATAGATATATATATATATATTTTTTTTTTTTTTTTTTTTTGAGACAAAGTCTCACTCTCTTGCCTGGGGCGAGTGCCATGGCGTCAGCCTAGCTCACAGCAACCTCAAACTCCTGGGCTCGAGCAATTCTACTGTCTCAGCCTCCCGAGTAGCTGGGACTACAGGCATGCGCCACCATGCCCGGCTAATTTTTTCTATATATATTTTTAGCTGTCCAATTAATTTCTTTCTATTTTTGGTAGAGACGGGGTCTCGCTCTTGCTCAGGCTGGTCTTGAACTCCTGAGCTCAGAACGATCAGCCCGCCTCGGCCTCCCAGAGCGCTAGGATTACAGGCGTGAGCCACCACGCCCGGCCCAAGGATACATTTTTAAAGTGCTCAGACTGAGCACATAGAAACTGCTCAGTGAATGGCAGCTAAAATAACTCTCATTAATACTATCTTATTCCATCTTAAATCTGCATAAATTATTTACCCCTAAGCAGAAATGATTTTATATTTATTTTTTCTAAATTGCTCCCAGTCTTGGAGATGCTGGTTTCAATTCTCAAATTCTTCATTCAACTGAATGACAAAAATATACAAATATTAAGAACTAACACACTGAGCACTTACTATGTGCCTAGTGCTATTCTAAGCAAATTACAGGTACTAACTCAATTAATTTTCAAAATAATTCTAGGCAGCCATTAAAGCATTGTTCAAAATTTAAAGTATGTAACGATGCAAGACATAACTGTATTTTTTTTAACTTGTAAGCATCTATGCTGAGGTCACTTTAATCATGTCAGATCCACTGGCCAAATATATATTACATCAAAGTAACTTCGTGATGACATTTTCTTAGTCCTCTGTGGAAATACATTTATCAACAAATATAAATTTTTGTATTATCTGTTAGTTCCTACTAATTTTGTTTCTTTTCTGTTTTTTTTTTTGAGACAGAGTCTCGCTCTGTTGCCTGGACTAGAGTGCAATGGCGTCATCAAAGCTCACTGCAACCTCAAACTCCTGGGCTCAACAATCCTCCTGTCTCAGCCTCCTGAGTAGTTGGGACTATAGGCATGCACCACTGCGCTCAGCTAATTTTTCTATTTTTAGTAGAGATAGGGTCTTGCTCTTGCTCAAGCTGGTCCTGAATTCCTGACCTCAAGTGATCCTCCTCACTCAACCTCCCAAAGTGCTAGGATTACGGGCGTAAGCCACTGCACCAGCCTGTTTCATTTTTATAATTTATTACTTACAATACATAAATCCAATATAAATTCACTTAATAGCGAAAATTTAGAATATAACATCTTATAAAATCACTAAGATATCTAACATTTTATATCAAAAATATCTCAATATTACTGAGATATTTTCAGTTTTATATATAAAACTTTCTTTTCAGTTTTATATATATTTACAAATCTATATAAGTTTTATAAAATAAGATTAACTTCCCATTATTCAAACTAAGCAAGTCAAACACATTAATGGTTTCAAACAAAACAACACTCACACACTTGTCCCACAAGATACCTCAACTTACCTCATCTCCCTTCAAAACTTCAGTACCACCAAATTCACGGGTCTGATTTGTCTTTAATGACACTTCTCTCTCTAGGCTGGTTAACTTCTCCTTGGCCTCCTGAAGTTCCTCAGCTTTGGCTTCTTTTTTACGAGAAATGATAGATGCCTAATTGAGCATTAAATATGAATGTAAAATAAGACACACAATCAACTTTATATTATCTTGTGAAGTTATCTATAATATAGATTTTACTGAGTTAAATTTTCAGTATCAGCTTGGTCTCTCCTAACCAATTCCTACTACCCACCATCACCAATTATGTATTTAATATGAGCATACAATATATATTAAATATCCACCTAAAAACATTTTGGAAGACAAAAGCCCTGAAAATATAGGACATATAAGCAAAGAAACAAAAATGTGCTAATAATAAAAATATTAAAGTCTTCTTAAGTAACACTCAAATACTAATGAAAATACACTCTAGGTAAGTAAACAGAAGCTAACACTAAATCTGTTTTTTTTTTGCATGGTGGGTTTCCTTTCATTGGAAGAAAGTAAGACTGCTTTATTCTCAAAACGACAACACAGGTCGTCTTACTGAATCCAATATATATATTTCTAAAATGAAATGTTATAACATCTACTATATTTGGGGCATTCTAATAAATAAAATGCAAGTTTAAATCAAACATCTGACTCACCAGAATCATACAAATGTTTATACAATCCAAATGGCTCTTAGCCATTAATATAGCATTTTAGCTAGCAACTCCTGGGAGATTTCTTTTAACAAACCATGGCTGCACTGGTTTAAGAAAAACATTAGCCAAACTGCTTTCCTAAGTGAAACGCTACAAATATTTTTTTCAGGTTGGGTGGGGGTGGCTCATGCCTGTAATCCTAGCACTTTGGGAAGCTGAGGTGGGAGGACTGATTGAGCTCAGGAGTTTGAGACCAGCCTGAGCAGCATGGCGAGATCACTTCTCTACAAAAATACACAAATTAGCTGGGCATTGTTGTGCGTGCCTGTAGTTCCAGCTACTGGGGAAGCTGAGGCAGGAGAATTGGCTTGAGCCCAGGAGTTGGAGGTTGCAGTGAGCTATGATGACGTCACTGCACTCTAGTCCAGGCAATAAAGTGAGATTCTGTCTCAAAAAAAATTATCTTTTCTTCAAACAAATTTGACAAGAGAGGAGGAATATCTACTGCAAACCCTTAAAAAAATTCTATTGTCCTTCCAGTTTAAAAAAATGAAGATAGGTGATAATAAAGAAATGTTTTACTCTATAGTTTCAGCTTTAAAAATGAAGAAGGAAAAATAGAATACCAGAATTATATAGGAGTTGATGGTATAGTTCAATGATAAAATGAATATAAACCTCAGCCCAAAACCAGGATCTTATTTAATAGAGAAGCATGAGGGTATTTACCACTAAAGTCAGGAATATGATAAAAATGCCTACTACCTCCACTACAATTTAATATTGTATTGATGGTATTAGCTAATATTATTAGACATGTGAGAGTAATTAGAAGCATAAGAATTTGAAAGGAAAAATTAGAATTTTCATGTTATACAGTCATGTACCTAAAAAACCCAACAGTATCAACAGAAAAACGATAGCAAACAAATTAATTTGTGTCTCCACATAATCACATAATCACATAATCACATAATCAACAATTGCACTTGGCAGAATCTGTGATGTAAGTATTTTGGAATTCTGGAGTCTACTGAATGCTTGCAACTTCCAGGGGAAGGCTTGGGCAGTAAGGGAGGTTAATTTGAATCAATTTCAGCCCTCAGCACAATAACAAGTACCCATTCCGCACCCCAACCCCATGCATGTGTTCCTGCAACAGCTTGCACATGGCTTGGTGGAACAAAGGTAGGCAGAAAGGACCTTGTCCTCCAAATATTGGGAATCTGCCAGGATTGCTGCTTCTGATCACAGAGGCACAGACAAAGAGGGGAGGCCACTGTTGTTGCATCTCCTGGAAGTAACTTCCAGGGGATTTAAAGATCCAGTGCTGTTTCTTTCCTCTCTTCATTTTTCTCAAATTCCCCTTTCAGAAGCTAGACATTAAAGATTAAGACATTAAAAAAACAATTGTATATATGGGAAAAATTAGAAAGTAAGTACACATGTCCAGGAAAAGGTGCAGGTTCAGAAAAGACCTGAAATGGCTTTAAGTGTACACTTCAGGTTGATCCTTGGCACAGTCTACAATAATCAAAAAACAAAAACAAAAAACAGCCAACTCTAGGAAAGAGAGAGAATCTGATTTCCATAGTTACCACATTATTAGATTCAAATGTCTACTTTATAACAACAACAAAATCACAAAGCATACAAAGAAACAGGAAAATATAGCACATTCAAAGGAAAAAATAAATCAACAGAAACTGTTCTTGAAAACGATCTGATGGCAGATCTACTAGACAAAGACTTTAAAACGACTGCCTTAAAGATGGTCAAACAACAAAAGGAAGATGGGAAAGAATTCAAGAAAATACTGTATGAACAAAATGAAAATACCAATAGAGAGAGAAAACCTAAAAAGAAAACAAAAAGAAATTATGGAGCTAAAAAGTATAATAGTGAAATAAAAAATTCACAAAAGGGATTGAAAGGCAGATTTGAGTAGGCAGAAGAATCAGTGAACTTGAAGACAGGACAATGGAAATTACTGAGTCTGAGGAACAGAAGAAAAAAATACTGAAGGGCTGGGCACTGTGGTTCATGCCTATAATCCCTGTGACTGAAGAGGCTGAGGCAGGAAGATTCCACAAGGCCAGGAGTTCAAGGCCAGTCTGGGCAACATAGTGAGATCCTGTCTCTACAAAAAATTTAAAAATTAGCCATTGCACTCTAGCTGAAGCAACAGAGCAAGACCCTGTCTCAAAACAAAACAAAACAAATCCCCACCCCCAAAACCCAAAAAGCATATTATTTTTAACTTTAAAGATTATAAGCATTTTGATTTATACCACCTATGGTAAGCTTTCACTTTAAAAATAAAATTCCACACTCACAGATGTAAACACAAACAGCTTTATCACAAGTTGGCAATGTTAAGGAAACTAAGCACCATCAGGTACATTGCATTTCAAACTTGAACATGTGTCTTTTGTGGCTTTACCACTAATTCTGTGTTATAATCTTAACAATGACAGATCATTTATTCTATACTTCCTTCTCACTTTAAGACTATAGATAACACAGCTGACAGTTCACCCATGAGCTAATAGATCTAAATATGTGGGCCACAAGAATGTTCTTACCTGCTGCCTATATAGTGAGAGTTTGCTTTCAATTGGCTCATTTCTCATCATTTTCTTTTCAATCAGCTGATTGATCTGTGTGTTTATTTCATTTATCTAAAACCATATGAAGGTAAAAAATGTTAAAACTGTCCTTATGATTACACAAAGTAAGTGACATCTGGCCAAACCCAGCTTTGAATTTACAGTTCTTACCATCAATGTTTTGATGGGAAAACCATTTGCCTTAATGTTATGGATTGTTATGATTACTTTTAGAAACAATTTATATTTCATGATACAATTTGATTACTGATATGAATTTTACCACCCATGTCTAAATTAACCTAAAGTATTTTCCATGAAATATTTATACATTATTATCACAAAGATGCTTTCCAAAATTCTGAAGTTATCCCCTCACCTAGGTCATGACTTTCAAGTCACCACAAGTGATAAAGTGAATCTGGACAAACATTCCCAGGAATTTAGTACAAAGAATTCACGAACCCAGCTGAGTAGACATGGATGACATCTAAAAAGCCTTCCTATGCTAATGATCTGTGATTCTTTGATAGCTATCATTTATCCTGGTCATTAATCTAAACTTTTCCGAAATGTAATAAAACTGAATAGATCCAACAGAAACAAACAGTCCCTTAACAAAT
Organism: Indri indri; assembly: GCA_004363605.1. NCBI lineage: Eukaryota > Metazoa > Chordata > Mammalia > Primates > Indriidae > Indri > Indri indri. Next base: position 75,925 of record RJWJ010002781.1, on the reverse strand, counting down.
AAAAACAAAACAAAACATGGCTTTCAGTATTATCTGTCCTTTGAAAGAGTAGAGTTTTCCTGTTAATTCTATGACATTAAATTTGAGCCAAATCTGACTTGGATATCTAATTTTTCTAAGTAAATTAAAAGAGTAAAATGGTCACAATTATATAATTAATTGTAGTGGCTACAATTAAACACATTATTAAACACATTAAAGGATTAGCAAGTCAAAACTTTTCAATCAATTTTCATGACAGCTGTTATTTTTAAAAATATATACATCTGGGCCAAGCACAGTGTCTCATGCCTGTAATCCTAGCACTCTGAGAGGCCCAGGCGGGAGGATCACTTGAGCTCAGGAGTTTGAGACCAGCCTGAGCAAGAGTGAGACCTTGTCTCTGCTAAAAATAGAAAAATTAGCCAGGCATGGTGGCCTGTGCCTATAGTTCCAGCTACTAAGGAGGCTGAGGCAGGAGTGTTGCTTCAGCTCAGGAGTTTGAGGTTGTAGTGAGCTAATGACGATGCCACTGCATTCCAGCCTGGGCAACAGAGTGAGACTGTCTCAAAAAAATAATAATAAAAAATAAAAATATATACATATCTGATTAGTATTTTAATTCTAGGGAACAAAATATTATGATACCAAATTTTAATGAGCATTACAACTAAATTTAGTAATTCCAAGGTGGGAACAAAGACTAATAAAAAATATTAGCTTTAAATATAAAATTGTCATAATATTATGCTTGGAAATAAAAATTAATGACACTCAAAATATTTTAAAATTTGCCATCTAAATGATTATATTAGGAACACATAAACTTATGAGACAATTAGATGCATTAATTTATATATTCAAGTTACTTAGTTTCCTTATCACTCGACTAGGCTTTTGTAACATCATGTGGATTCAGTACAACATAACATTCTGTAACTCCTCATAAAGGACAACTCCTTATAAGAGTTATCAACTCTTAGCACAGGTTAACTTAAGGGTCCGAGTGGGACATTATAGAAAGCAGTTTACATAATTTTTACAGGACCAGGGGTGAGATAAAATTGGGAGCTATAAAAAGATGATTGTCACTTACTTTAGATTCAAGTTCAAGAAGATCAGAATGGCCCATAGCTGGCTCTGAAACCACTTTTTGTAAAAAATGCAATTCCTTTTTCTTGTTCTCTAATTCTTTAGGAAATTTTTCAGTTACCATATATGAATTAAATTTTACCTCCTCCTCTAGCCTCTTCATTAAACCTTTAAAAATAAAATAAATATTCAGCCCAAAAGAGTAGGTATAGTGATATTCTGTACACTATTTTAAATAGAAGACCTGGATAGTAGTAGGGCATATCTGCCAAAACATTCTTTATAATATCTACATAGTACAATCAATAAAAGACTGGCCATTAAAATCTTTTGATATTAGAATGATAATGAAGCACAATTTGCATGGAATAGTATTTAAACAATTATAGAAAAAGTGATATTATGATCTTTCCAAATTACAACCTAATTCTTTTATATCTCACAATATGCAAAAATAACATTTGCAGAGCCAGATATATTGTTGGGTCATATATTGCCTTCTAAGTATTTAAAGAAATCCATGAACCAAATGGCAACATTTAAATGAAATCTAACCCAGGTGCACTTTCTTTGTTTGTTTTTTGTTTTTTCATTTTCTTCCTTACTTCCTATCTTTCAGAGGATCAGGTGCACTTTTATACAAACGGTCATTTATTCTTTTTCTTTTGTGATACTTTTGATGCAATTTATATATCTGTTCTAATACTTCATAAATGGTAATTCATTATCATTTGTCAACTTCAAACCAATGAAGACATCACTTAAAGGTACAATCAAATTCTAAAAAAGACAAAGTATCCACATTCATAAATGTTTTAGGTTCTCCATGTTTTTGAATTTTTTATTTTTGTAAAGTATTAATTTACAGTTAAGGGGCAACTTAAATTACATTTTTTAAATTATTGTTTCTTATTTTTTCAGATGCACTATACACATACAGATTTTCAGTGAATAATGGTTTTGTTATAAATTCCCAGAGCTTCATAAAGTTTATTTCAGATCTTTCCATTACACACTTACAAATTCTGGCATGACATTTTAAAACTCAGCGTTTCCGGTTTAAGTAATCTACATACATAGATTGCATAATAAATCTGGCCCAAAGCCTCAAAATTATTTTTAGTTCCATTGTGCTAACCATATAGTAACATGTAAAATTTCATCAACTACAAATTCACAAGTTTTCTGTTCATTCCTTCAATATTCCTACTCTTTTCAGTATTGGAGAAAGGAAGAGAAGGCAAAGTGTTTAATGAGTAACACTATAATTGGACAGTCATTCCTACGTGGTTTCTGATTAAATCTACATCTTGGCTTCTTTGGCTATTAGGTAAGTAGCTTTTCTTTGGCTATTAGAAAACTAGTTTTTCTTCGGGTTCTTAAATGTACCTCATGTAATTAGAGATGCATGGAATCAAAGATTAAAATTTTTTTTAAAGATTTTAAGTTCTTAAATAATATTTTCTCTATTTTAAAAAAAGTTTATAATTCTAGAAAATACAAACCGATACACAGTGACAGCACGACCACGGTTGCCTGGGGAGGGAGAGAAGGGCAAAGTGGGCAGGAGTGAGATGGTACAGAAAGGCACATGGAAATGTTTGGGGCTGACGGGTATGTTCATTATCACCAGTTTCGCCATTGTATACATATGTCAAAACTAATCAAGAATACACTTAAAATATGTGCAGTTTATTATATGTCAATTTTATCTTAATAAAGTTGTTAAAAATATAAAGAGTTTCAATCAAATTTTAAATTCTCTTAAAATATTAACTTAGACTTTGAAAATTAGTATGTGCTTCTAAGCAGAGTTTTTAAAACATTTATCTTTCAAAATCCTGGAGAAATTAAATATAAGGTCACTAAGATGAAAACTTTTTTACTAAAAACCCTCTGAAAACATTTCACTGATCCTACTATAATCAAATGAGTGGCTTCTTTTATGTAATAAATCTCATGAATGTGTACAATACAAAGATGAATTAACCAGTGAATGTTTTATAATATGGCTATTACTCTGCAAAAACACAAACTACACTGAAATTTTTTTTGTTATTTAGGTAAATAAGCTTTCTTTTTTTTTTTTTTTTTTTTTTTTTTTTTGACACAGAGTCTCGCTTTGTTGCCCGGGCTAGAGTGAGTGCCATGGCGTCAGCCTAGCTCACAGCAACCTCAAACTCCTGGGCTCAAGCGATCCTACTGCCTCAGCCTCCCAAGTAGCTGCAATTACAGGCATGTGCCACCATGCCCAGCTAATTTTTTCTATATATTTTTAGCTGTCCAATTAATTTCTTTCTATTTTTGCTAGAGACGGGGTCTCACTCTTGCTCAGGCTGGTCTTGATGAACTCCTGAGCTCAAGCGATCCGCCCACCTCGGCCTCCCAGAGTGCTAGGATTACAGGCATGAGCCACCGTGCCCAGCCTTAAATAAGCTTTTTTATAAGCCTTTTTTGTTAAGAAAAAACTTAGACTTCATTAAACTAAATACCTGGATTAATTAAACATCAGTTTAATTTGCTCTTTTCATAGGATGCTCAATACAACCCTTATGACTTTTCCACTTCCCAGAAAGATGACAACAAAGCAGGAACACTAATCTCCTGCTCCTGTCCACCCACAAAATACATGTATCACAGAGTATCTTATTTTTGTCTATACTTTCAGCCATTTTTTTCTTACTTTCCCCTCCTACCTGTAGAAAAGATAATTTTCTTCCCATCAGGGTTTAAGCTCTCTACTCACCCCTCCCAACTACTTAACTGAATATTAAATGCCTGCTATGTGTACTTTAGTGTTTGTTAGTGCCTGGAAATACAAAGACCAATGATGACTTGCTGACTAGCCTGGAGTTTAGATGAGTGGAGTCAGATATGTCAACAATTAACAAATTGTGGTAATTGTCATAGAACATTCAAGGCAATGTATGCAGAATAATGGGAGCACAAAGGAATCTTTTCCTCCTGATTCTTCAATCTCCATTTGTCTGACTCTTTCCTCCAGCATATAAATACCACTGCACCACCACCTCCCTCAATCTAGACATGGTAATGTCTTTCTCATTCATACCACGCGGGATCCCTCTCTTGCCTTCCTTTCAAAGACAAGGGGTCAAAAGAAGCCTATCCTTTTAGCTCAATTTCTCACCTATCATTTGCTCAGCCCACTACAATCACATTCTTTCAGGCCACTGTACCTTGGCATGGAATGCCTGCCATTCCTTTCCCTTTCCAACTTTAACTCAACTCAGTTGCCACTATGTCCAGGAAGCCATCTGCTCTGTGTTAGAGTTTTGTTCTTTGCCTCTTTGTTCTCATAGAAGCTTATGCTGGGCTCCATCGGCATATTCATCCCCTGTATTATAACTGTCCACTGCTTGTCATTGCTCCATTAGACTGCGAGCACTTTAACAGAAACATCTTTGATTTCTATTCCTAGTGCTTAGCTCAGTACCTGACATGCAGCAGGTGCACAATAAGTATTGAATTAACGGACAATTGCTTTTGGGTCAATTATTTCTATTACTACTTAATAATGCAACTAATTTTATTGTTTAGCAGCATCTACTAACATCTTATTCATATTAATATTTCAAACCAACATCTTAAAAGATGCTAAAAACAGAACTTTACTTGTTCACTTTATTACTACATAAATAATAATATATTTCCTGGCCCAAACCATTTCTATTTAGGGCCAAAGCAAAATAAAGTCTATCAACTCAAATAAAAAATGAAATATTACTAATACTATAAATATCTTTAGATATTCCATTCAGTTATCAGAATTAAAACATAATAGCAAGAAATATTTAACTTAATAAAATTGAGGATAACAGATACTGAAGAAACACATGTTCAGGCTAACACTTTAAACTGTGTCAAATTGCTGATCAATTACTTTCCCGCATACTAAATCCCTCAATTCTTACATCCATTACCTTCATTTCTAAAAATTCATTATTAAGTTCTAATAATTTCTTAGCAAGACTAGGCCTACACAAACAATTGCTTATTGATGTTAATTTTCAAATGGCTATAATGTGGATTTCAGAAGATTCATCTTAATTTTTTACAGTAAATATGTCAAGGAGCCTTACATTAAATCCAAAGAACATACAATAAGATGTATAGTGTCCTAAAAAAAATAGAAAAAAATTATTTTCTTTTGTGTTGAAAATTAACATTCTCCTCAAAAGTAAAAACTTAATGAATAAGGAATAAAGTAATACCAACAACTAAATGCATGCCAACTTCCAGGTATTGCTGGAATCAGAATTTATGACTGAGGCCAGGTGTGGTGGCTCACGCCTGTAATCCTAACACTTTGGGAGGCAAGGTGGGTGGATCGTTTGAGCTCAAGAGTTCCGAGACCAGCCTGAGCAAGAGCGAGACCCCATCTCTACTAAAAATAGAAAGGAATTAGCCAAACAACTAAAAATATATAGAAAAATTTAGCCGGGCGTGGTGGCACATGCCTGTAGTCCCAGCTACTCGGCAGGTAGAGGCAGGAGGATTGCTTGAGCCCAGGAGTTTGAGGTTGCTGTGAGCTAGGCTGACGCCACGGCACTCCAACCTGGGCAACAGAGTGAGACTCTGTAATAAAAAAAAAAAAAAAAAAAAAAAGAATTTATGACTGAGATGAGTAAGGGATTATGTGGAAAACCACTAGTTAACATGTATTAACCATTCATCTCGTAGGAAGCACCGTACTGGTTTCTTAAATATCAATTAAATATATATTTCCTTGATTTTTTAAGATGCCATCAATTATAAGACATAAACTAAATTATTAGGTTATTAAGTATGAAGTATCCGATTTCCTTAAGTACTAAATTAAATTTTACAGTTGGTATCTCTGACATTTCACTTTGACACTTCTTGTTTTATGTTTGTCGTGAAGGTACAACCTTATTCTTTCAAATGCACAAGTTTGGCTTGTGATTATCTTTCAAAATTTTTTTTAGAGCAATTTTTGTGAAACCATGGATAAGTCAAAAATTTGTGTTATTTTTGAATATGAGCTCTGTCATGGAACCAATGCTGTGCAGACATCTTGAAATATCAATGAAGTGTCTGGGAAGGATGTGGCTAATGAATGTACAGTATGTCGATAGTTTGAGAAATTCTGTTCTGGTGATTTTATCTTGAAAATGAGCCACATGGGCAACCTGACTCCAAGGTGGATAACGATGAGCTGAAAGCTGTAGTGGAAGCGAATCCATCTCAACCTACGTGTGAATTAGGAAGATTTGATGTTACTATTCCAACAATATTGGACCATTTGAAACAAATCAGCAAGGTAAAGAAGCTGGATAGATGGGTTCCACATGAATTAAATGAGCATCAGAAGAGAAATCATCTCAAAGCTTGCCTTTCTTTGCCATCAAGACATAAAGGTGGGGGGGGGGGCAAGGGCAACATATGTAACCTAAACATCTGTACCCCCGTAATATGCTGAAATAAATAAATAAATAAATAAAGGTGGTGTCAGACCAAACCACACAATTGACATCCACGATATGGATGACAGAATTAATAAAAAAGAATTGAAGAGAAAAAAAAAAAAGACATAAAGGCAAATCATTTCTACACCATATTGTTACATGTGATGAAAGATGGATTTTTTTTGACAATCACAAGCATTCGGCACGATGGTTGCATAAAGATGAAGTGCTAAAACACAGTCCAAAACCAATATTCATCCAAAAAAGCTAATGGGGTGGCGCAAAGGCAATATATGTAACCTAAACATTTGTACCCCTGTAATATGCAGAAATAAAAAAAATTAAAAAAAAAAAAAAGCTAATGGTGTCTGTTTGGTGGTCCAGCGCTGGTATTATCCACTACAGCTTCATAAAACCTGGTCATTTGATTATAGCGGATGTCTACTGCAACCAATTGGATGAAATGATGAGGATATTTGCAATTAAGCAGCTGAGATTGGTTAACAGAGACAGGTCAATCCTCTTGCAAGGTTCGACCACAAGTTACATAAACAACGCTGCTCTAACTGCAGAGGCTGGAGTTGGAATCTCTTGTTGTCATCTATCATATTCACCAGACCTTGCATCAACTGACTACCACTTTTTCCAGACTTTGGACCACATCTTGCAAGGAAAAATATTCAATTCTCAAGAAGCTGTGGAAAACGCCTTTTGTGATTTCATCCCCACTCGCTCTCCAGGCTTCTTCGCTGCTGGTATAAGCAAGCTACTGTTAAGATGGCAAAACTGTATCAACAGTTTAGGCACACATTATGACTTTGATTAATTGTGCTGCTTCTTGTTTGAGATGGAATAAACTACACTTTTGATTCAAAATCGGACATTTTATATTTAATGACCTAATATAAATACCACGTTAAATGAAACATATATCCCAATTGCAAAAACAATTAAAATGGGAAAAAATTAGCGTTTAGAATTAAGGAAAGGAAATACTGTATTATATCTCTTTTTGGTTTTTGAGATGGGGTGTCACTATGTTGCCCAGGCTGGCCTTGAACTCCTGGACCAAAGCAATCCTTCCACCTTAGCCTCCTGAGTAGCTGGGATTATGGGCTCATGCCACTGCACCCTGTTATCTCTTTCAACAGCTTTATTGAGATATAATTTACATGCCATAAAACTTACCCACTTAAAGTGTACGATTCAATGGTTTTTAGTATATTCACAGAGCCATGCACCATCAGCACATTCAATTTCAGAATATTTTTGTCAGCCCCAAAAGAAACCTCCATACTTATTAGCAGCTACTTCCTGTCCCCCACTCTCCCTTCCCACAACTTCCCAGCCCAAGGCAACCACTAATTTGATTTCTATCTCTGTGGATTCACTTATTCTGGACATTTCATATAAATAGCATTATACAATATGTGGTCTTCTGCAACTATGTAATTTCTTTCACTTAGCATGTTTTTGAGGTTCATTCATGTCATACCATGCATCAGTACTTCATTCCTTTTTTGTGGCAGAATAATACTCCATTGTATGGAAAGATCACATTTTGTTAATCCATTCATCAGTTCACGGACATATGGATTACTTCCATTTTGGTGCTATTATGAATAATGCTGCTATGAACATTTGTGTTCAAGTTTTTATGTGGACATATGTCTTCAATACTCTTGGGTATATACCTAGAAATGGAAATGCTGGTTCATATGGTTACTCTATGTTTAACATGTTGAGGAATTATCAAACTGTTTTCCAAAGCAGCTGCATCATTTTACATTCCCACAAGGTAAGAGGGTTCCAACTTCTACACATTTCCATCAACACTTGTAATTGTCTGTCTTTTTTGTTATAGTCATTTTAAGTATTATATCTTATAGAACTTCATAGATTACTATAGAAAGATGAATTAACCCTCTATCAGCTGGATATTTACAATGGAATATTTTTCCAATACAAATGAGAGTTTTGCACTGCTCCTTCAGTTTGCGTGGACTCCCTACTGATGAGCAAAAACACTTTTAAAATGCCTAGGATGGGTTTGGTAGTGTAATCTGGGCTTCTAGAACAGTTTATCCTCTGTGTAAAGCTAATGTAAGAACAGAGCCAGGGATACTCACGTCATTCGCACTATTATTCTACAAACCAAAATATGAAAAACACTCCGTTTTAAGGGTCCAGCATTTTATTATTTTTCTTTAAAGCCCTGGCTTTAAAACAATGATTCACTTTTTCTCCATCCATCTCACCACATCCATGTTAAGTACTTTATACACACACACCAGAGTGCCTCCTTGCACAGTTGTTACCACTACCTTCAACTTCTGACTGAATAACTGGACAGGAATTTTTAAAAACCCCAAGAGGTCTTCATCAGGGCTCTCCTCCCCAGTTAGGAAATGATGCTCCAAAATGCTGAGATATCACTTGACGATAATTTATTCCCATTAATTGATTGCTTTTAGGAAGATTCTGATTTAAATTAATATTTTCTAATCACTAAATCTTATCATAATTTCCACTTACTTTCAGGCTTTGCATCTGCTGCAGCATGGCGCATACTTTTCAGCTGGTTTTGTACTCTTTGCAATCTCTGCACTGCATGAAACAGCTTTAAGATACAAATAGATCCATCACTTGTTTAGTCTACTGAAGATTACCTCACGTAGGCAAGCAACAGAAAATATGAGCTCCATATAATTCTTATGACATAAAAGGAACAAATAATAAGAGCCAAGAAAATCACTATATTAAACCCAAAATGTAACTGATTCTCTCTCTCTTATATCTTTTCGTGTAAATTTTTTTAAAAAGCTCTCAGATATTTTTTCTTTGTTATTTATTGAATTTTGTGATTAAGGAAAAGTACTTGTTAAAGAAATATACACACCAGGCTTTTCTTGTTATAACATGGTTTTCTTAATGCTAAGGAATGTTAACATTCTCACAGTGAAGTTGCAGAAGTTTCAGAATCAGAAACTGATACTGTGCCCATTCAGGGCATAGGCAATGCAGCTTACTGCTGCAGTGAAACTACTACAATCAAGTCAAATTCCAACAGAGGCAAACATCTAAACTGCCAATTTAGTAGAAAATGAAGTTGTTGAAATACACACATAATTATTTTTTTAGAGAGAAAGGCTCTGTCACCCAGGCTGGAGTGCAGTGGCATGATCACAGCTCACTGCAACCTCGAACTCCTGGGCTCAAGTGATCCTCCTGCCTCAGCCTCCTGAGCAGCTAGGACTATAGGCGCATGCTACCATGTTCAGCTAATTTTTTTTATTTTTGTAGAGATGGGGTCTCGGTATGTTGCCCAGGCTGGTCTCTAACTCCTGGCCTCAAGCAATCCTCCTGCTTTGGCCTCCCAAACCATTGTGATTACAGACACTGGCCATCACACCTGGCCTAAAAAAATTTTTTTTTCCTTTTATTTGGAGACAGGGTCTCACTCTGTTGCCTGGTCTATAGTACAATGGCATAATCATAGCTCATCGCAACCTCAAACTTCTAGGTTCAAGTGATCCTCCTGCTGCAGCCTCCCTAGTAGCTGGGACTACAGGCACATGCCACCATCCATGCCTGTTAATTTTTTAATTTTTTTTTCTAAGAGATGGGGTCTCACTACATTGCCCAGGCTGGCCTCGAACTCCTGATCTCAAGTGATCCTCCTACCTTAGCCTCCCAAAGTGCTAGGATTATAGGCGTGAACCACCGCATCTGGCCTGAAATATATTTTTATGTATAAGTCTACCTAGATTTTATGACAGATTTTTAATAAAAGTAATACTTTCTGACCAAATTTTTTTCTTTAAGGCAAAGTTTTAAAATGTGGAGTGTGGGCCAGGCACAGTGGCTCATGCCTGTAATCCTAGCACTTTGGGAGGCCGAGGTGGGAGGATTTGCTTGAGGCCAGGAGTTCGAGACCAGCCTGAGCAAGCAAGATTCTGTCTCTACAAAAAATGGAAAAATCAGCCAGATGTGGTAGCATGTGCCTGTAGTTCCAGCTACTCGGGAGGCTGCAGCAGGAGGATCTCTTGAGCTCAGGAGTTTGAGGTTGCAGTGAGCTATGATGACACCACTGCACTCTAGCCCTGGCAACTGAGCGAGACCCTAGCTCAAAAAAAATTAAAACAAACAAACAAACAAAAAAACATGGAGTGTGGATGATTTTAAGCCTTTTCATGATTTTCTTATTTGCCACTGGAGTAAACTGTAGAGAGTACTATAATCGGTAAAATAAAAAGGATGTTCTTATAGCCCCCAAATCTACAGGCATCTTTTAGAGATTCTAGAAGTTTTATTAGCAGTTAACCTTATTGCTTAACATTACAACGAATCTTCTGTAATGTTGGAACATGAGGTAAGCATAGGCCAAAAGACAGTGTATAGAAACGTACAGAGTATAAAACCTGAAAGGTGGTATTGTTGCTACTGGTGCCACAAAATACTTCTCTTAATTAAAAGAATATTCCATCATGTCAACAAAGGGAAACATGAATTTCTACAATTCTAAAACTCTTCTTTCTTTACATCTGAATTATCTGAAGGAATTATTTCTTTCATCCTAAGAATATAAACTTTTACGTGGATACCTGATTCTTTTGTTCCTGTTTCTGTTGTGCAAGAAATTCTTCTCTCTCTTTTTCAACTCGAAGTTGCCTTGCTATTTTAAGCATCCGTTGATGATTCTGAACTGTCTCCACCTACAGTAAGAGAATAAGTAGTACATGTTACTGTCAGGTTTGAGAAAAAAATTAGCATGTCACATGACTCAGACATCCACTTATCATTTCCTTTTGGTAAACAGTACTTCCTAGAAATGACAGTAAAGCTCTAGACTCCAGGTCCTTAAAAGTTTTGGGCTACTCGCTAGGGAGATTCCCTTTCTGTCAGTGTTATTTGAGTCCATTCTCGGATGTACACCCATCCCTAGCTTAATCTTTACTTGCATTCCTAAATCTCTGCAAATCCTTGGGACACGGGGCCAAAGTCTTACAGTGCTAATTCTTGCCTTACCCTTTTCTTCAAACGTTCAACTCTCGTAATGAGCTGATCCTTTTCTTCTTCCATTGCACTGATATCCTAAAAAGTAGTAAAGAGGACATTATAAGAAAAAGTATTCTTAGTCTGTAGGATTCTTATTTTGAGTATGCATCTACCAGAGTATATAACCAGAACATTAAGGAACAAAGATCCTCTTTTGGATGAAGGTCATTTCTATTTTTTCCCCCAGGGCTCTTTACGCTGGGTAATTTTTTTGGCAGCTTAAAGTTCATCTAGAAAAGCAACTAAAACAGGTTACAACGCAGCAAGGTAAAGCTGCCAACCAGCACATTTGCGTTCTGATTCCAAATATGGGCACATGATTTTTCAAAATCTTCTATAATGGAAAGAGTGCAGGTTTAAATACATGAACAACAGCTGCTGACATCCCATCTGCTCTGTTAAATACCAAACCACATATTCTGCCAATTTTCCATCAAAATTATTTTTAAGACTATGGTGTTTTCAAGACAGAAATTTGTGTCTGGGTTTGCCACAATTAACAAATTCCTCTCTGAAAATAAAGACTTCAAAAATAAATTACCTTCCTTTTAACCAGCTCCATAATATTTTGTAATGAAAACAAAAAACTTCAAAAATCCTTCCTAAACCTAAAAAACTAATAGCCTAACTACCACAGTGATATTAAAGGTAAAATATACATGGTAGTCAGTATTGACAGAATTTTGGAAAATGGGCACTCTCACTCACTACTGGTAGCACTGTATTTAAGAACAATATCAAAAGTCTCAAAATAAATGTTCATCCCTTCTAGCCCAGTAATTCCACACTTGGGAATCTGTCCTAATAAAATATTCATGAAAAGTCACAGACTTCTCCATAAGGATTCTTATTTGATGCTAATTATATCTAAAATCTGGAAACAACCTAAATGTCTCAGAATTTTAAAAAACTACAATACATAACACAATGAAAGTCATTAAAAATTATGCAGAAGAATGTTTAATGACATGAGAAAAAGTCATGATATGACATTACTTGAAAGAAGCAGATTATAATACCAAGAAAAAGATTTAAATATATTTACCAAAATGTCAACAGTAGTTATCTCTAGAGCATGAGATTATGAATGAATTCTTTTCTATTTCTTGTTTAATCATGTTTTCTAAATTTTCTGCAAAGAATATGTTCAAGAAAACTCTGGTAATAATGAATGAAATTAAAATGCAGACTTTAGGTTCTTTTATCATTTTTGTTTACTCATAGGACATAATGGAGGAACAGCAGATGGACATCTATCATTCTTCTTCCATAATATCTTATAAGTATCTATTTATGGGTCTTTCTCCTCTGCTAGATCTGAGTTCATCTTTCATTTCTAATATTCAACAAACTCTCATTGAGAGCCTACCATGTGACAGGCACTGGGAATATAGTGGTGAACAAGATATATAGACATAATCCTTGGCTTCATGGGGCTTCAAGGTATTTGGGAAGACAGACATTAAATTAGAGTAATTATAATGAATGTTATAAAACAAAAAGAATTGGGGGAACTAATCTATCTAGGGAATTAGGGAAGGCTTCCCTGAGGAAGCAACTTCTAATGTTCCTGATTGGATGAGAAGATAAAGATGGCATTGATAATAATTCAGGAATTCTAAAAATTCAAAATCCACACAAGTCAGTATCAGCAAGTGTTTGGGGAAAGAATTTAAATGCCTGGTGAGAATGTAAAAATATTTTCTGGAGAACATTAAGTAATACACATCAAAAGTCCTAAACATTTTCATATAATTTAATAAGCAATTCCATTTCTAGAAATTTATTCTAAGGAAACAATCACGGATAGGCAAAAAAATTACATAGCAGTTATTTACAGCATTATCTATAACAAAAAAATGAAAACAAAAAACCAAAAATGACTAAACTAACTATATAACGGAATATTATTTGGTCATTTAAAGTCATATTGTAGAAAGATAACAATGCAAATGTACTCCCATGATTAAAAAAAGAAGACACAAATAATTATGAATAGTGTGACCCCAAGTATACACACACTACAAAATGTTAACAATTGGATAATTTTTTTCTTCTTCGTTCTCTTCTGTGTTTTCTAGATCTGATATATCTATATCAGATAAAGACTCAAAATGTACCCTTTTAAAATCCATGCTAGTGGTCTATAGCATGTAAGAACTCACTATGAATGTAACATGGCCTCATTAATTTCCTTAGTAAAGAACTACCAAAGGTCCTACAAAAAGAAGTCTGCCATTTGCTATCACTACTCTCTACATAGTCTTAATACTCATACTGAATTCTGAATTAACTAAAAACAAAGATCCAATATTATTCAAATCCAAAAAAAATATTATGTTTTCTATTCTTTACCCTTCTTATTTCTGCTGTAGAAAATCCAGATGTCTTGAGCTGTTCACATTCTTTATGTAAAGTTTTGAAGGCTTCCATCAACTCTTCATACTAAAAGAATTAAGTTAATAAATTGTAAACTAATGCCTAGAGCCAGTAGGGTTTTCTTAATCAGGTTATCTATTAACTTACATGATTACTTAAGTCACTGTAAGAACAGCATTAAAAACACATCCTTAAGATTTATCTAGGACACAAAAAAGTAGATCTCTATAATCTGAATAGTACATACTTCTCCAGCTTCATTTCTGGTTATTTTCCCTCCTCACACTATATACCCTAGCTATGTTGATCTTTCAGTCCCCAAACATTCCATGCCTTCATCTCCAGCTCATACCTCCTATTCCCTCTGAGAATACTCTATGACTCATTCACCCCTAACTTGGATAACTCTTGTTCACCCCTCAGGTCTCAACACAGATACCACTATTCTCAGAGAAGCCTTCTCTGGCCCTGTACCTATCACAGTAGATATCACATAAAATTACAACTGACTAGTTACTTGTCTGTCTCCCTCCACTGTACAGTGAGAGCCACGAGTACAAGAATCATATTCTTTGTATATACCGTTATATCCCTGGGAGCTAGCACAGTGCATAACCCATACAAGTATTTAATAAAAAGTAGCTGAATGAATTAAAAAACTCACAACTGTTACCCCAAAATTTTTAGAAATAGTATTTTTGGTTGGCAATGACAGGATATTAATATGTTTCTTGACTGATCATATACTACAAATCTACAAATTATTAATTCTAAAACTTCACTCAGGAACACAATATGCATTTTTATCAAGGTCTCTGCTAAATGACTGGTTAAATGTGTAAGTCATTACATATATACACACACCTGAGACAGGCTTCAAGAACAAATATGACTTCATTGCCATTAATTCTTTAATTAGATGAACATATTTAGTAAAAACTTCCTCTATATAAATTAGTTTTTATCAAACTTATTGATGGAGTAAGGTAGGGAGGAGAAAATATTTCACTTTTTTTTTTTTTTGAGACAGAGTTTTGCTCTGTCACCTGGGCTAGAGTACTATGGTGTAAGCATAGCTCACAGCAACCTCAAATGCCTGGGCTCAAGCAATCCTCTTGCCTCAGCCTCCTAAGTAGCTGGGACTACAGGCACATGCCACCATGCCTGGCTAATTGTTTTCTATTTTTGGTAGAGACGGGGGTCTCACTCTTGCTCAGGGCTCAGGCTGGTCTGGAACTCCTCTGCTCAAGCTATCCTCCCACCTCGGCCTCCCAGAGTGCTAGGATTACAGGCATGGGCCACCATGCCCGGCCTAATATTGTCTGAAGACATCGATTGACTTTATTTTGTGTGACTGCCAAGTCCAGCCAAAACAACAAAATATATGGATAAAAAATAAAAACATACAATTGATTGCTTTGATTCAATACAAATATTGAGCAACTAACATATAGAAGCAACTATACAAAATTCTGGAGGAAAACAAAGATGGGTAAGACATGACACCTGTCTTCATGGACCTCACAAGTTATTGGGAAACACAGATCAACAAAGTACTCACAGCAAACTCGCACAAATCTATGTAAGTACTATCAAATAACAGCACAAAATGCTAAACAGGGGTGCTTTTTTTTTTTTGTAAATCAAAGTCCTTTGAAATCTAAGCCTGATTTCCCTCCTTCTACAGTCTTTGACTAGCAATGTGCTTTGGGATTCCAGGACCAGAAGCTAGATCAGCCAGAATCCTCAGTAGTCAAAGGCTTTAAGACCTTACACCAGAACCCAATGGTACTGCAAAACTCTGGTGAGAAAAGTGTGCTGGATTTCAACCTCCCAAACTTCTCTCTACTCTCTGCCTGACTGGAAAGTCCTTTGAGATTGCAAGCCTAGTTTCTTTACCTACTTCCTTGCAGGGACTCACACGTCTGGACTTGTCTGGAATAAACAGTGTCAATTTACATCATTTGTCCCATGGTAATTTTTATGACAGTCTGTTTCTTCTAACTGGATAACAAATTCTATAGTCACCTTATTGATCAGCAAAGTGCTCTGCAGACTCAAGCCCAGGAATCCTACCTACCCAAAATTGCTAAGTAATAAATTCTTCTTCTTCTTCTTCTTTTTTTTTTTTTTTTGAGACAGAGTCTCGCTCTGATGCCCTGGGTAGAGTGCAGCAGCAGCATCATAGCTCACAGCAACCTCCAACTCCTGGGCTCAAGCGATCTTCCCGCCTTAGCCTCCCAAGTAGCTGGGACTACAGGCACGTGCCATGATGTCTGGCTAATTTTTTCTATTTTTAGCAGAGACTGAGTCTCTCTGTTGCTCAGGCTGGTCTCAAACTCCTGATCTCAAGCAATCCTTCCACCTCAGCCTCCCAGAGTGCTAGGATTACAGGTGTGAGCCACTGCACCCAGCCAAACTATTCTTAATATCGGGGTTTTTTTCTATTCACATACTCCTATCACTAACACGGTATTTTTAAGTAAAAGTTATTATTTCAAGATATGACTACAGTTGAACATTAGCTGGTACTGTTTTACCTTCTGGTGCCATCCGAACTACAGAGATAGCAAATAAAGAGAGATTAACATGTATTTGAATCTGTGCAGCTTGAAATCCATTACAGATAGTTTCAATATACCATTTATGTATTATGTACCTGTTTATTGGTGTCTCCCACGGTTTCATCCTGAAGAAACTCACTTGGTACCTCAAGTTTTATTAAAAAACGAGCTAAATATGCTCTTTTCTTCAGTTCAGGAGTCCTCTGAAGAAGCCAGTGGAGCACTGGGTAAATTACAGGTTTACTTCCAGTCACCAAACCCTGACGAAAGGTACTCCTAGAAAAGGAAGATACATACACACACTTATCGGTAAACCTTGGAAAGAAATAATTGTTGCCCAAAATCTGATTTACAATGTCTTGATTGCCTTCTATAACTATTTAAAAAAGATAAGCCCAAGGCTATTCTAAAGTTAATCTGTACATTAATTAGAAAATTAGGAAAATTAGGTCCTAAATGTATCACTGAAATATCTAAGGAAGTTGTGTTGGAACCATTAATTAATATAGTCAGCCTTAATACTTCATTTCATTGACTGGGCAGCGGTTAAGTTGTTTTTATCTAGGATGGCAGATAAATGATAAAATGGTATAGTGGATCTGCCTGAATTTTTTTGACTGGGGAAAGAACTGACCCATTTAAGACTTCTGCATGACAAAATAATATTATAAGGTTTAAGATATTGAAATTCAGTGATATTCTCAGGCCATCAAATTAGGGAGATCAAGTGTTCCCTAAAAAGACTGATTGTAGCATACGAAGGTTTGGATATTAAAGCACAGTTTAAAAGAGCAATATGTGATCAGATTCTTACATGTCTGTGGCATTTCCTGGAGGTTTGTATTTAAGGATACCAAGAAGGCTCAACATCCGTTTGGCTGTCTGCTCTGGCATCTCCTCTCTGATATCAACAACTTGCTAACAAAGATATTTTAAAAATATGTTATTGTTGTATATCTAACAAAGAACAATATTTAAACTCACTGACAAAATTGTTTTGCTAGAGCATTAATAGGCACAATGGTCTCTTCATAAAACAGATTAAATAAGGAGGCCCCCAGATTCCATGTGAGGGTACATACAAGTCAGATCAGGATTCATTTTAAGAATGTTAAGCTTAAAAAAAGTCTCCAGTGGAAAAGACCAGTGTATAAGAGACATGAGCTAACTTGCAATACAATAAAACCTTTTGTAAAAGCATTTTCCTTCCAGGACCAAATCTATTTATGTCTGGAGGTAATGAAATAACTTCTAAATAAGGTATAAGTAGATAATTTAAATTTTGAGCTAGTAGAGAAACTTTAAAGATCATTCATTATTACTTTACAGTCATGGAAAATAAGGCCCAGAGAGGTTAAGTAATCTGCCCAAGACTCACAGCTGTTTAGAGGCAAAAACTGCCTTTTTTGCCACCCTTTCATCAAACAGAAAGAGAAAACTCTTACCTTTGGGTCAATCTCAGCCAGAATATCATTGAGAACTTGTAATAGTTGCATTGGCTCCAGGGAATCAAATGTGATTAAATTATAGCTCTTCCTAAAAGGCTCCTTATTGAGATTGTCCACAATGAATTTGATTTGATCACTCATAATTAGGTCTTGTAAGTTAAACTAAAGAGTCAAAATAGAGAAAAATTCTTCAATGTTGGTAACAAAAGTTCTGATAAAAAATCAGAATTAAGCTCATAGGAAGTAGGCATGAAAAACATATTCTGGACAGGCACGGTGGCTAATGCCTAAAATCCTAGCACTTTTGGAAACCAAGGTGGGAGGATTGCTTGAGGCCAAGAGTTTGAGACCAGCCTGGGCAACAAAGTAAGACCCTGTTTCTACAAAAAATTTAAAAATTAGCTGGGCGTGGTGGCACACATCTGTAGTCCCAGCTACTTGAGAGGCTGAGGCAGAAGGATTACTTGAGCCCTGGAGGAGTTCAAGGTTACAGTGAGCTACGATAATGCCATTGCACTCCAGGCTGGGTGACAGAGTGAGACTTTGTCTCTAAAAACAATAAAATTAAATTTAAAAAATTTTTAAAGTGTAAAATGCAAAATTTTCACATGCAAAATGCTGTGAAAAGGGCATGCAGACTTTATTATGAAAGCTGCAGAATATATTGCTAATATTTAACATGAAATGTTTTTGTATATGAATCTGGTATAATAGCAATCATCTGAATTAACATAGACAAATGAATAATAAATTCTACCTACATTAACATCCTTCCCATACAGCTGTACAACTTCTACTCAGGGGTTAAACATTTGTTAGGCTGCAGACATGCTTCTAAATTTTTTTTTTTTTAACTAGCAGCCCACACTTAAAACATTGGGAGATTTTTACATTAAAATCCGGATTTCTAGTTTCTCTTGAAAGTCAGGGCTGGTAACCCTGGGCCCACATTTCGAGCTGGGCCATAATCAATTGAAGCTGCGTAGAGGCCTCACACTTTAGCCTGTTTCGGTCTCCACTCCTTTGTTACAGGCTTTGCCCTGTGGGCATCTACTCTGCCTCCCTTGAGTAATTCAGGCCTTGGCTTCCTTTTCCCTTCAATGCCACCAACAGTCTCCTGTTTTCTGGCCTCCACCTCTCCCCACTCCAAATCATCCATAGGCTTTGTATAAAATAGAGTCCAAATTTCTTGAATTTCAAGATTCTTTATGATCTAGCTCAACTTTATCCTTCCCAGCTTTCTTTCTAAATCATGACCTTTCACCCTTTCAAACTTCAGCCCATTGAAACAGTCACTGTGCCTTAAATAGTTTTTCCACCTCTCTATCTTCAGTTAATGCTGTTTCCTCTGCCTAGAAAGATTGCTTCCCCGTCCTCCATCTCCAGAGGTGCAAATCCCAACCCTCGTTCAAGCCCTGCCCACCAAATGCCAGTTCCTCCAGGAAATCTGTCTCAAGCTATACCCCATGTTCTGCCCTCCAAGTTGACCACACTTTCTCTGCACTTCTCTCCTAGCGCTATTTTTTATCTTGTACTAGTTCTTTATGTACACATTTTCTCTCCTCTGCTAAACTGTAAATTTCATGAGGACAGTATCTGTGTCCAATTCCATTTTTGAACACCCGCTGCGTCTAAAACAGTGACTTCTTCCACTAGACTGAATGAACTTATTCTCAGGCCCAAGGCCAGAAAAAACATAAGCCTAAATCTAAAGGAAGTCAGGCTGGCAGTGAGAAAGAGCCTAACTTTAAAAAAAAATTGAGTATCTAATTTCTTAATTGCTGAAACAGCTTTACCAAGGTAAATTGCTTTAATTTTAGTGACAAAAAATGAATTGGTAAAAAAAGAAATTAAAAATTACTTTAGTGCTCCCTAATAACACAAACCATGAAATGGCTAAATGCTGTTTTACTCAAGACTGAGGTGGCAAGCATCTTGCTCAGAATTGGGTTTTTAAAATTGGGTGTGTGGAGTTGCATACTTAGAAAACATCAAAATGTAAACATTATCATGAGAATAATTATATCATCATTATAAGGGTAACGATAAAATTATGAGTAATTATTGCTAAGAAATAAGTCCAAAGAAGACAAAAAAGATAAGCAGTGTGGTTTATAAATTTGAGGCTTCCTTTAAGCTATAAAAGGAAAACCTTTACATAAGTTTTAAAAAAATCCACATTGGATGTGCAAGTTTTCCACTGCTAGAGTATTTTAAGTAAAAGTCCACGTCATAACCTTCCCAGACATATATATTTCATTTAAAATGATTTAGAAATTAGCTATAGGTCTATTCTTTTCTCCCTTTCAAAAAAACCAAACCAAACCAAACCAAAAATCTGGATAAACGAGCAAAACGTTACCAAGAAGGGAAAAGAAAACTAGTTGGGTTTTCCCCCTTAGTCGCCCACCAGCTTTCAAATGGTCACTCGCTAAGGACAAAGATGTACCGAACAGGTAGGTTGTCTGTGCTCAGTGGGCTCTGCGCTCTAAACTTAGCAAAAGCAATTACTCTCCCTCTTCCACGCGAAGTCGCCACGCCAATTCACAAGCACCCACGTAAGAACAGGAAGGGGTGAGGGGAAGAATTAAAACCAGGACATGCGTTTTATCTGGCACAATTAGGGACAGAAACCGCGCTGCCCTGGTCCCAGGCTGGCACCAGCGCTGACCCGCAGCCTCCTGGGAGTCCCAGAAATAGTGTCCCCCGCCCCTCGGGCTAAGGAGAGGGGACAGGGGAGCCCACACCCGACCATGCTCCTCGCGGGGGCTCCTGTGAGCTCCCAAACGATTCATCCCTCAGGGGAGCGGGCTGGATCCCGACAAAGGCCCACCAGGGGCCCGCCCCCCGATTTGGGGGACTTAACCGCTATGACCCCTCCACTTGCGAGGCGCTGCACCAGGACAGAGAGAGGGCGGGACTTCTCTCCTATTTCGGGGCTCGGGGGAGTTTCCGACCGCGAGTTGGCGAGGTTACCTCAAATTCTCCTCACGAAACCACTTCCCCACCCCCTAAGAGGAACCCGGGCTCCAGTGGGCTCCTAGCGACGAGCTCCTTGGCAACGGTTGCTAGGCCGTGGCGTTGCGTCACTTCCGGCGGGGCCAGGCCCGTTTCCGTGTGGTCCCCGGGCGTGCGCCCTGGGGGCGGGGCCGCGGGCGAGGAAGGGCGGGCCGGCGCCGGGTCCACGTGCCGAGAGGGTTGGCAGCTCTGGGCCACTGCCGAGAGCCAAGCGCTTCTGGTCTGTTACCCCGACTTAAACGTGGGACAGTAACCTTCCTGCATGTTCTGCGACTCGCAGTTTACAAAGTACGCTCTGCGTGATTAACCTATGCTAAATGCGCGTGCTGTTTCATTCATTCATTCATTCATTTACCAAACATGGGTGCTGATTTCTTTGTTTGAGACTGGGCCATGGTGGAGAGGATTGGGCTGAGGAATCATTTGGCCTGGGCTTCAATTTTAGGTTTTTGACGTATTTCCAAATTAGGTTATATTAATACGTAGGAGCCATTGTGGAGAGCATCTGGCAGGATTAAGAGAAGAAACATTCGTCACAGAGATTTCAGCTTCTGCCTCGTATTATTGGGCCACATTGCCTGTACTGGGAATTAATTATTTTTAAATCCTGTAATTTTTTAATATGCTGAGAGCCTGAAAAGAAAAAGAAAAGAGAAAAAGTAAATGTCCTAAGGCTCCTTTTGGCTTCTGGGAGGCTCTGTTTAGGCACATACAGAAATAAATTAAGCCCTCCTTATGGTCTATTCATAGAATTCACATCCTATGTGGTAGGCAGGGAGATCTTTGTGCCCAGATCACAAGGCTTAGATGAGGCTTAGAAGTCTACTGGAAATGCACTGGCTGGTTTGGAGACCTTAGTTGGTAAGTGCTATTTTGAACCCACCTCTATTAGACTGGAGACCACTGTACTTTGTGTTATCAGTTGGCACTGAAAAAAAAAGAAGAAAAAAATCAAAATACCTCATACCCGGAAAACTTAGTTGCCTGCTTAGATATCTTAGGCCATTCTTGAGTCAACTGCTATGCCTCTGATGGCTGTAGTAATAGTCTTGGTGAGGGCAGCTCCCCAAGAGGAAGGGCTGGATTCTGTTGCTGGACGTAGAGATGCTGGGCAGAAAAGAACCGCATATGCTCCACACAGGTGGTCAGGGAAGGCTGTTAAATCTTAAAATCTCTGCAAAAAAAACCAGGAAAGGAAGAAATAAGCCTGTACTTATTGTGTGGAATATCTGTAGCACTGAGAACCTTCTCCCTGATTTCCTTCCAGCAAATTATCTTTCTTCAATGCAGACTTCCATTGTAGGCCAAAGGAGGTCTTGGAATAACAGAAGACCCTCTAGATCGCCACAAAAATCGAAGGTGCTATGAACATAATGTCTCCAGCCCCTTCTCATTTCAGAGCTTCCAAACAAAAACTTTCCTGTGCAGAGTACAGGGAAGCCAAGCCAATTTTCTGTTTTTGGTATTAAATTTAGACCTTTCATCCTGACCATGAGATATTTCTGGATTCTGCACGAGTATTCAGCGAATGCCAGGATTCAAGATGCTATCCCATCTGGGGCTACTCTGCAGGCTGCCCACTTTATCTCATTCTTCTAAAACCAGGAAAAATGACCCAGACACAGGAACAAATTCGAAAGTGGGTTATTCTGTTATCCGTTAATTGTCATTTAATGCTTTGGCCATCTAGGTTACTTGGAGATGAAAGAAATTAAATTTGAACGGAAACCCGAGTTGAGTTGTACAGATATCCTAAATTGTCTCTGTTCTGGCAATTTAATCTTGTGGGTTTGTTTAGTAGCAGAATGTGCTTTCTTAAAAGGTAAAAATAAATAATATGTGAAACACTCAACTAAATGGATGAGATTGCAGAGGTCTGATTAAAAGCTTGCCTGGTACTACATTTTTGTCAAGTAGATTTTTTTTAATGGGTTCTGTATCTGCAAATGTGCTGTGGTTCATAAAGTCTGGAAATTACTGATGAGATTAATGGGCTATGTAGACTAGCCAAAATAATATGCAATTCATATTAACTCCTTGGATTGAAATATAAAATGCACTTAACCTTACTGGGCTCAAATAATAATCAGGTCATCACTTACTGAGTGCTTGCTATGTATGTGTCAGGAACTTTGCTAAATACTTCATGTATGTGTCAGAATTTACTCAAATATTAATTTATGTGTGTACTCCTTCTGTTTCCCATCCTCTTGAAACAATTTTCATTGTCTTGACTTTTGCAGGTTGAAAATCAGAAGCTGTACTTCTCTCGGTACATCTATACCTCCCACAGAAGTTGTAGGCCTATACAGGCCTAAAGTCTTTGGGGCAGGTTGTACTGGTTGTCCTCAAGAGGGAAGTAGAGAGGGCAGAACCTTCACAAGTGAGCAGAGAAAAGAGAGATGTTGAGAAGAGTGGGAAGGGGTCACAGGTTGATAAGCCCAGAGCAGCTTCTGAGAAGAGAGAAATACCCTGAGGAGTCCGCACTGTACTCCAGTGGCTTCCAGTCTGGCCAAAGCTTTCCTTGTCCCAGGCTTGACATGGAAGCCTCAATGCCATTGGACCTGAAAGGACTTGCAGCCTGGGAGGGTGGGTGACCAAGCAGTCACTAGGGTGGGCCGTTGACAGAAGACTGCAGGTGGTGCTCCAAAGCTTTGTCACTGCAAAAGAGCCCAGGGACTTGGCATCCCTCAGGATGTGGGGGGTGAGGGCTGCGGCATACTCAATAATGAGATTACATTTCTTGCCAACCTAGCAGAATGGAGGCTCAGAGCTGGATTTCAGCTGATTATAAAATAATGTCTCCTGGATTCAGGAGGTAAAACTAAAATAAAATAAAAATAATAATGTTCTTCCTCTTACAAATATGAGTCGTGGAGTAAATTTGATAACCTCTGTATCAGCATCCTAGCAGGATAAAGAAGGCACATTCTGGGCAATTAAGGAGAACTTAAAGGACTATTTATTTATTTATTTATTTAATTTAGAGACAGGGGCTCACTCTGTCGCCCAGGCTGGAGTGCAGTGGAGTGATCATAGCTCACTGTAACCTCCAACTCCTGGGCTCAAGCGATTCTTCTGCCTCGACTTCCCATAGTGCCGGAATTACAGGCATGAGCCACCATGCCTGGCCAATAAAGCTCTGTTTATAAAAGGTAGGGGCAGAGTTTAGGGAAACCAGTAATGAAGGCAGCCACTGCGGCCCCTGAGCCTGACGCAGGAAAAGAAGCACCAAAAGCCCAACAGAGTAGCCATGTTGAGAGGGTCACCTAATGGGAGCCTTTAGGTGCAGCCAGTCCTGACCACCCTCTCTTCACACCCTCTGATCTCTTGTGCCTGCTCCCCATCAGCTACACCCAACGGGAAGCCAAAGGGGAAGGGAGCTCCCTTGAGGTCGTCCATGCAGATCTGCCTCCCTGGACAAGGAGCAAGGAAGAATAATGCTATTCTTCAGAAATGATAGACTGATTCTTTATAGATTGAGTTATACAATCAAAGCGATGGGCAGTGAGGCCTTGGGAGGTCAACGGATCCACCCCCGCATCTTCCAAGCCACCCTTGCTGTCTTGTAGCTGAAGTTCCAGGCATTACATGGAGTTAGGCCTAATTTCATTTCAGCACACTGCCTGTACCTACATCATCTCATTTAATCTTCACAAATCTGCAAAGACAGTACTACTTTTTCCCATTTTATGATTAAAATAACTGAGGCCTAGAGAGTTAATAGAGGGCCCAAGGTCACATAGCTAGCAGCTGGCTGAGCCAAGATTCAAACACAAGTCTGCCTGATTCCAGGGCCATTTTCACCAACCCACTAAACTGGCTCAAAACTGGCCAAGCAGAGTCTGAAAGAAGGACCATAAATCAGGCTGCTGAAGTGGGAGGCAAAGGGACTTTCTGCACAGGAGGGCCAGTATTAACACGGTGTCTGGCTTTCTCTGCCTACAAGGGCTTTGCCAAGGAACCTCTTATCTTACCCAGGTAGGGCTAATGGTTCAAAATCCAAGTGCTTACCCTAGAAGAGGGGAAAGATGGAGAGAAAACACTTGGGTGATGATGGGGAAAAAAGTGTATTTTCATTGCAGATGCCTTTTAAGTTCTTTTTTTCCCAGATGAATGTTTGGTGTATTTATAGAATTCAGGGGGAGTATTTAAGGGTAACCGGCAGTGGAGCTGCATTTTGGGCCATCAGGAAGCTCAGAATCATGCAGGAAAAGGTTGGTGGGAGGGGACAAGAGCAGCAGGGCACAAACCAGCTTTGTCCTTCACGTTGCCAAGACCTCACCATCCTGGGCTGATGACGTCAACTCAAGGTCTATGATATTGCTATAAATGGAATTATAGAATCAGAATGATGGGCAAATGAGTGACTGGATAAACCAATTGTGGTATAAACATACAGTAGAATATTATTCAGCCATAAAAAGAAATGAAGGACTGATACATGTTACAACATGGATGAGCCTTGACAACACGGTGCTGAGTGAAAGAAGCCAGACACAAAAGGCCACCTATTATGGGATTCCATTTGTAAGAAATATCCAGAACAGGCAAATCCACAGAGACAGAATGCAGATTGGTGGTTGCCAGGGGCTGGGAGGAGGGGAGAATGCAAAGCAAGTGCGCAACGGGTACAGAATTTCCTACTGGAGTAATGAAAATGTTCTGGAAATAGAGCTGGTGGTTGCATGACATTGTTAATGTACGAAAGACCACTGAATTATTCCCTTTCAAATGACTAGTTTTATCTTATGTGAATCTCACCTTAACTTAAAAAATAAAGACAGCCAGTCCAGGCCTTGGGTGGTCAGCAGTCCACCCCAAGTGTTCCAAGCAGTCTTCACACTCTACAGCTGAAGTCCCAGGTGTCGTGAGGCATAGGCCTGATTTCACCACGGTCTTTCCTTCTCTCCTGGCTCCCATCCACTGGCTTGCCAGCCTCAGGACCTTTGCCCTGCCCTGTCTTCCGCCTGGCTGTTCTTTCCCCAGATCTGCATGAGCCTGGTTCCTCCTCCTCAGTCAGGTCTCAGCGCAAATGTTTCTTTCTCAACAACGTCTTTTCTGACCCTCTTACTGAAAGTGACCAACCCACCAGTCACTCTCCATCACTGTCGGTCACAGCCTCTTAGAGGGTAATGACATCAATTTAGTGGGTCTTGATTAACATTTTAAAAATGGAAATGGGCTGGGCGCAGTGGTTCATGCCTGTAATCCTAGCACTTTGGGAGGCTGAAGCGGGAGGATCGCTTGAGGCCAGGAGTTTGAGACCAACCTAAGAAAGAGACCTTGTCTCTACAAAAAAAATTAGCTGGATGTGGTGGCATGCACCTGCAGCCCTAGCTACTCAGGAGCCCGAGGCAGGAGGATTGCTTGAGCCCAGGAGTTTGAGGTTGCAGTGAGGTCAGATGATGCCACTGCACTGTAGCCTGGGTGACAGAGTGAGACCCTATCTCAAAAATAAATAAATAAATACATAAATAAAAATTGAAACGGAATGGAACAGAAAATATTGCACAAGAATAAGAGTAAATATTACTGGGTCAGAAATATTTTTTGCTTCCTCACAAACCACTCCAAATTTATTGACTTACAACAACAATTTTTTCCCCCACGTCTGTGGGTTAGCTGGGCTCAGCTGGGCAGTTCTGCGCCATGTGGCATCCACTGGGGTCACTCACATGACTGAATTCAGCTGAGTGCTCATCCGGGGCTGGAACATCCAAGAAGGGTTCCCTTCTGTCCGGTGCCTCAGTGCTGGCTGCCATTTCTCCTTCACACGGTCTCTCATCATTTTATTATCTGACCTGAGCTTCCTCTTACGGTGCCAGGCACCAAGAGCACAAAAGTGGAAGCAGCCAATCCTCTGAAAGCTGAGGCTCAGGACAGGCACCAAGTTGCTTCTATTGCATTCTATTGGTCAAAGCAAGTCACAAGATGCACCCAGATTCAAGGGAAGGAGGAACAGTCTCCACCTCTCGGTGGAGCAGCAACATGTGCATTCCAGGAATGGGAAAAATTGTTGGCAGACATCACTGCTACAGTTGTTTTGTGAAAGTTTCATTTCAGTTTAATAAAGATGCATGTGTGTGCACGGGGGTCACATGATAAACATTTCTTGCTGTGAGTCACAGCTGGAAAAACACACTTCTTCATGTCCTTAAAAAATTTCTTTCATAGCATTTAGTACTCACTGAACTTAGCTTACTTCACTGTAGATCTCGCCCATTAGAATATAAGTTCCCTGAGGGCAAGCACTTTGTCTTGTTTGCTGCTGTATCCTCAAAACCTAATAGGGTCTGGTATGTAATAAGTACTTAATAAATATCTGTTGTCATTGAGTACGTTGTCAAATCAGCTACCATTTCTTGGGTGCTGAGCACTTAAAAGCATTATCTCATTTAATTCACTCAACACATATATGAGCACCACTATGTGCCATGCACTATTTGAGGTGCTAGAGAAACAAAGGGAACAAAATAGACAACAATATCTGCCCTCATGGAGTTTACTTTCACGATGATACCAGAATCATATAGAATAGATTCATTAACACTATTTTGACAGAGAAGGAAACTGAGAGTCAGAGAAGTCAGGCAACTTGCCCAAGGTCACACAGCTAATAATTTCACCCTGACACCTGGCTTTTATCCACTGTGCTGTAGATATTGGGTTTTTCCCAAAGATGGGCCTAGGTGGTTACAGATCTCCATTCCTGCAATTGCTTCTCTGAAAGATCAAACTTGTCTTTCTGGGAGTCAGACACAGGGCAGTGGCAATAGGTGAGTCCCATGACCTCAGAGTCCCTGCCTCCACCCCCACTTGGTGACGACGGCTCACACCTGGGGTGTTGCAGATTTGAGCCACAGATCTCTGTCAGTCACCCCCACCGTCTTATCGGCATGTGACAACCCCAAGTGGCTGGGGCCTGCAGGCCAGGCAAAGAATGCAACCCGAACAAAAATAAACCTGCCACATTCTTTGGCAGCCCCCTGCCCCTTCCCGCTCTCCAGCCGTCCATCCTCCTCGCAGCAGAGTCTGCCAGGGAAGGCAGAGACAGGGCGAACAGGGTGGGGGAAGCCAGCGCTGCTGCTGCCCAACCAACCGGAGAAAGAGAGGGAGAAGGGAAGAGAGGGAGAGAGAGAGAGAGAGAGAGAGGGAGGAAGAGAGAGAGAGAGACATCACCTTATATGGGAACATGCGCAGACAATATGTGGCAATGGCTTAGAGGGCAGCAGAGGTCAGATACCAGACAGATGGAAGAAATTAAACATGGGACAGAGCGTGTTCTGGGCCCTGAAAACAGCTCTTGTTTCACAGCAAGTTCGCACAAAGCCTGGCCCGTATTCCTTTTTTGCCTAAGCCGAGCAAGTTGTGCGTCCTAACCTCTCCGTGACTTCAACTCAGGCTCCCCAACTCTGTGGCCTGGCAGAGGTCCCAATCCTTTAAAGTCATTTCTTTGACGAACAAAATTCCTCGTTGCAAATAAAAAGGAAAAGACTGGGCCTCTTTCTCAAGAGTTTCCAATATCTCTCCAAAGCACATAAATTAGTAGTTAATGAGTTAATAATCCTTCATTTCTCGTTCATTCATTCAACAAGTATTGAGGACCAGTTATGCCTCGGGCACTGAGCCAGGGGCTGGAAAGATGGTGATGATGATGGTGGTGATGATGATGATGATGATGAGTTAGTTACTATTTGTTGATTTGTACTCATTTGATAAATATTCCTACAATTAATAATAATTTACTTAGCATCTTCTAACAGCTCTTTGAGTTAACTACTATTATCATTTCCATTTAACACAGGATTTTTCAGCCTCGGAAATGGACATTTTAGGCTGGGTAATTCTTTGTCATGGAGGGGTCTGCTCTGCCACCTCTCATCCTTCCAACTAAGAGTCATCTCTGCACCTACACAAGGGACCACAAACTAATATCCCCATGGGCAATTTAGATAAATTGTACTTGACTCACAGAGTGTTAAAAAAAAAAAGAGCCAACATTTAAAAATTGAAATATTTCACAAAAAGATCTGGATTTCTGGGCTGCCTTGAAAAATTAAAGAATCTGGCCATACTGTGTGGCATAGATTGCTGGAGCTGAGAAGAGGCTGCCCACTTACAAGGTGGCATGTACCATCTAGTTTCCCCCAGTCCTCACCATTCTCTATTGTCTCTGATCCTAAAGCCCGTGTCAGGCGATGGTTATCACCATGTTTGTACTACCATTTATCTTACTGTAATTGTCCTTTGTCTCACATATTTATCAAAGAGGAAAGGAAAGCGTAAACCAGAAGGGCCCACGACCTTTTTATACACCTGCCCCCACTGCACTCACTTCTATCACTGCCTCGTTCCTGCAGCACCAGACTTTACCTCTGAGCTTGCCATCCTTTTAAGCCATTCTGAAATTTCTTTCCTAAAACTACCCCTGCCATTTTATAAGAATCCTTTATATTTTTATTTCCCTTCTCGTTCACAAAGCACTGTCAGCTACAGGAGGTCATTCACTTCTCCCAGCCACCCAAGGGGTACATATTGTTTCCTTCGTTTTAGAGAGTTGCATCCGGAGAAATGAAGTAATTTATCCAAAGACACAGTTGGTTAGCGGCAAAGCAAAGTCCTCCTAAGTCCAATACTTTTTCCATTACTCTAGGTGACAAAGCATGTTAGCACTTTCGGTTGCAAAAGACAGAAAGTAAGCTGAAAATGGCTTAAGCCAAAAGAGGCAATCGATTAGTTCATGTAGCTGGAAATCCATAGAAACCATGGACTTCGGGCACAACTGGATGGAGGAGCCCCAAGGTTGTCCTCAAGGCTCTGTCACTCCTCCTCTATCTCTCAGCTCTACTCTTTACTGCCCTGGCTTTCTTTCCAAGCAGCCCCTCTGCTCATGATGGCACACAATCCAATCAAAAGAGACTTCTCTTTCCAGACAGTCCCAACACATGGAATTGAGTTTCATTAGTCTTGATTGGCCTGATCTAATCATGGGCCCAACCGAGAACCAATCACTGGCCAGAGAGATTGACAGGCCCCAGGTCAGGTGACCACCTGGAACCAGCAGGTGGGGTTTGCTATGCCCAAACCCGAGGTGAGGGCTAATGTGGGGAAGGAGTGACTCCTCTGAAGGAAAGTTCGTGGTGTTATCAGAAGAGGGGATGAATGCTGGAGAAGTCCAAAAACCAGATTATCTCCTAAACCTAAAATCTTCCTGGAGCATGTCGTTCCTCTCTTTGGAAGGTCATCCTTATTCCTTCCTCCATTCAAATTGACTTCAAGGCCCCTGTCAGGCCTCCAGGATCCAACTGCTCTGGGCTACTGTGCAATTGTTCTTCTGGGAACTCCTAGTGCAGTGAGAATCTGAGCCACGCAACCAGCACTCAGCTCTCTAGCTGTGGACTGAACGAAAGAGTGAGGAGATAAATTGTGTGGATTGCAATAATTAGAAACCAATGTCAAGTTTGGAAGGAAATAAACAAAAAATGTTAGTGATGGCTGTCTTTGAGAGGTAGGGTTATGGGTGATTCTGGCTTTGCTTCTTTATTCCTTTCTATATTTTCTACCATGAAGAAAAAATACAAATGATAATAGTCAAAAGGGAGTAATGCCAGTGAGTTGAAGCAATGTGAGGGCAAGGGCCGAGTGTTGCTTCTGTTCTGTCCCCCTAACTCCCAGTGGCAGAACACACACAGCGTCAGAGCTAGTTAGAGCTCGCTAGGAGCTCTAAATTAACACCATCAGAGCTTATAACAGAGACTGTTGATTCCCTTCCCAAAAGCCAGTCCTCCTTTTCTCTTTCAAATTCTCCGAACCCCAGTTTTGTGTGGTACCTTCCCTTCTGCTTATGGCCACAGGCTTCATGGAGGCAGATCCCAGCCCCAACCCCTGCATGAGGGGGGGACTCTGCTAGTGAATCAGTCTCTGCCCCAGTTTCTCAACCCCAGCACTATCGACATTTTATGCCAGATAATTCTTTGTTGCTGTCCTGTGCATTGTAAGATGTTTAGCCGCATCCCTGGGCCTCTTCCCCGTAGATGTCAGTAGCACACTAACCCCCAGCTGGGACAACCAAAATGTGACCAAACATTACCAAATGTCCCGTTGCAGGACAAGATTACCCCTGGTTGAAAACCAGGGACACAAGCCTTCATGTCAATCTCATTCCCCTGGCTAGTGATTGGTTTAGGCAGGGCCATGTGACCCAATTCTGGCCAATAAAATGTGAGAGCAAATAGGCCGGGGAGAGTAGTTCCTTTTATAAAGGAAGACAGTGTTTCCTCTTCCTCAGGATGTCCCTTTACTTGGATGTGATGTCTGGGAACACAGTTGCCATCTTGCAGCTATGAGGGGAACTCGCTCCAGGGCAAAAGCATCATGATGAAGTTGAAAAAATGGAGAGAATCTGTTGATGTTGAGTTGCTGCATTAGTCAATTTGCAGATTACTTGTTATGTGAAGTAAAACTGTCCTAATGTTTAAGTGTTTAAGCTAATTTGAGTTGCACTTTTCTGTTACAGCATCTTATCCAACTCAGGAATCTGCTGGACAGACACTGCACACACAAACAGATTGTGTTGTTGTTGTTGTTGTTAAAAAGGCCAACAAAAACAGTGATTGGGTGGCTGGGGTGTGGCTATCAGAATCTGGAGTTGGGGACAGGCGTTTCATCTGATGGTCTCTTTCAAGAACCACTGTTGATCTAAAGCTAATCCAGTTCCCTAGGGAACTGGTAATAACTGGTACAGATACTGAAACAGAGAGGGGATTAATTCCTTTTGCAAAACAAGGAGCAACATTTGGACGAGCACTCACTACATGTCATCACTTCAAAACTGCCGCAAAACACCAAGTTCTGTTGTTTTAAAGCTAATATTTCTGGGAGTCCACCAAAGAGCCTCTAAGATGGAGCTGATTAAGAAAATGCTAAGCCAAATGCCATACCCTCCAGAAGCCTGTTTGTTCATCTGTCAACTGGAGAGAATAAGATGAGAATTCTTTGATATTGAGGATCAGAAAGTGCTTCATGAACCATAAAGCAGGTAAGGAATTATCGATGCTACACAGCCCAGACATACAGCAATGTGTCCATACCATTCAGACAGTCTAAATATAGGATGTGGCTGGGCGCGGTGGCTCACACCTGTAATCCTAGCACTCTGGGAGGCCCAGGCGGGAGGATTGCTTGAGCTTGGGAGACCAGCCTGAGCAAGAGTGAGACCCTGTTTCTACAAAGAAATAGAATGCACTCTAGTCCAGGCCACAGAGTGAGACCCTGTCTAAAAAACAAACGGACAAAACAACAACAAAAAAGTAGGATGTGTTGTGACCAGAATTACCCGTCAATCGTTTCTACGTAGCCTTGTTAAATTTCTTATGCTTCTGAGGCTCTGCTTCTTCATGTGCACATTGTTGCTAAACCTTGTTCTGACTATGCACTGAGGTTCAAATAAAGCTCTTTGAAAAAGAGTGACACAGGCCACTATCATTTCACAGTTGTCTTGTCCAGGGTCAGACAATAGCAACGTAGGAGCCATCGTGAATGTTGGTGCATCACTGTCCTCTGCTGGTAAGTAGCAGTACCACAGATGGTTACAGAGAGAAAAGGGTTCTCCTAGAGGAATTTCTGGGAAACTGAGGCGCAGAGAGGGGAAGGGATTTGCTCAAGGGTATGGAGTTAATTTGCACAGAGCGAAGTCTTGAATTTCAAATTCCTCATTCCTTGCTCTTTCTAGAGGAAGAAAAATAAGGGCTGGAAACTCATTGATTATGGTTTCACACTCACCAGGCTCTGCCGGATTTTTCTAAATAACCTGATTGGGATTTTTCTCTCCTGCCCTTCCCTTGCCATCCAAACTGTTTGGGCTTCTTGTCCTTTTCTTCATACCAGGGTTACCACCTGTGGCCCTTTTAGGCCCAAAGTCCTGTTGGGTGCTTAGTGCTTTACAAAAATTATCTTGGGTCCTTACAACTACTTCATAAAGTAGGCCAGGAAACAAAACCTCAGAGAGGTTAAGACACTTGCGGGAGGTCCGACAGCCAGTAAGCACAGGACCTGGGATCTGAACACCCACTTGAGACCCCAAAGCCCACATTTATTTGCCACCAAAAAAAAAACAAAGCAAAAGCATCATGGTGACTTGTGTTGAAGATAGATTTAAAGTAATCTTGTGTTTTTTGATTGCCCCAAATGGCATTTTCTGAGCAGTCACAGGATGAAGCAATAGTGGAGGGAAGATCATATGAGCACCTGCCACGAGCTGGTGACATTCACATACGTTATCTCTGTTGGTTCTCCTATTGACACATACATGATCTTGAATTCTGTCCACAAAGTTGAGGCACAGATGAGGTTAAGAGGTTAAGAAATTTGCCCAAGGTCACTTGGTGAAAGCTGGGATTCAGACTCTTAACCCCCCTTCTTGGTGCTAAAACCTAAGTAAATATGCTTTTGAAAACATAAATAGGGGAAATTATATGGTAGCAGGGTCAGGCTGGACCACAAGCTTCCCCACCATGAAATCCCTCATTTCCTTTCCCAAAACCTCAGGATTGGAAGTCCTCCTGATCTGGGTTCACATCCGACATCTCTGAGCAGTACTGTGTGCCAGTATATTATTACCATATTATTTCTTTTAATTCTCCTGACAACACTGTGAGGTAGCTGTGATTATTATCCCTGTTTTCCAGATGAACTAATTGAAGCTCTAAGAAGTTAAATATCTTAAGGGCCAGGGGCCAGCCCAAGTGTTGACAGTAATTGTAACCCAAATGTTCATAGCAGCACTATTCATAATAGCCAAAGGTGGAAACAATCCAAACGTCCCTACTTGAATGAATGGATTAACAAAGTGTGGTATATCCACACAATTCGATATTATTCTGCCATAAAAAAGAATGACGTATTGACACATGCTACAATGTGGATTAGCCCTGACAACATTATACTAAGTAAGCCGGTCACAAAAGGCCACACAGTGTCTGATTTCATTTATGTGAAATATCCCAAACAGACAAATCCATACAGACAGAAAATTGGTGTTTACCAGGGGCTAGAGGAGGAGGAATGGAGAGTGACTACTTAATGGGTATGGCGTGTCCTTTTGGGGTGACGAAAATATTCTGGAACCAGATACAGGTGGTGGTTGCAAAGCATTGTGAATGTACTAAATGCCACTAAATTGTTACTTTAGTCAATTTCATGTTAAATGAATTTCACCTGGATGGAAAAGCCCAATCCCAAACATGCCTTATCTTCCTTCCCTGCTTGATTTTTCTTCATAGCACACATGGCTCTCTCACATACTATATATCTGACTTACTCAGCTATTGTTCATCCTGCTTGTTTAGATACAAATTCCAAGAGGGTAGGGATTTAAGTCTGTTTTGTTAACTCACATGTTCCCCAAAGGGTCCCTGGAATGCAATAAATATTTGCTGAATAAATGACTTAGAATAAGGATGTATGAGGACACCCTGCCCTCTCCCCGCCACCATGCCTAATCCTAACAGGCTCGGGTCCCTCGAGCCATAACAATAGTCCTCAGTCTGGGATCCTTTTCTGCTCCTTTTCCTGAAGAGCTGCAGCCACCGGCTCTCGCTCAGCTCAGCCCCTTTAAACCCTTCTCTGCTGAGAGTTCAGATAAGGAAGGCTCCCAGAGAAAACAATGAATCCATCACAATGTGAAAAAGCTGCCACTCTGTGGCCTCCCGCAGCAATTTCTCTTAACTCCAAACCCAGCTGTGAGACCAGCCTGTCCCTCGTGCCCACACCCAGCCATGATCTCGTTCCCCAGCTGCTTCAGAGGGGGATGTTTACAGGAACCTGTAGATGACCACTTTCTGAACTGCTACTCAGACACAGCCCTGTACCAGGCACTCAGCCAAATGACAAATAAAACATACAATCAATCATTCACTTGATGATTCATTCGTTCATTCATTCCGGTGGTTATCAAACATTCACTGAGCACCTATTATGTGCCAGACACTGTACGTTGCCCTGTGGGCCTTGATTTCAGAGCTGTCAACACGTTAAAGACCAGGATTTCTCGGCCCCGGCACTGTTGACATTTTGGACCAGACATTTCTTTGTCATCTTGTCTTGTGTGTTAGCAGCGTCCCTGGCCATTAGATAGATGCCAGTAGCACTCCCACAGTCAGAACAACTAAAAATGTCTCCAGACGTTGCCAGAAGTCCTCGGGGGCACACACTCACCGCTCGTTGAGAACTACTGGTCTAGACAAGCATATTTTCCCCAAATTATCAGAGAGAGGAAAAAAATGCACTGAAGTTATTTTTGCTGTTTGATCTTCCCTCTCTCTCCCTATCTATCTACCTCCCTACCCACCTTTCTATCTTGCTACTTAAGTCAGAAGGCAAAACCATTACAACAGCTAACATTTGTAAAGGGCACATAGTAAGTGTAGATTTTAGTTGTAATGATCATTATTAGGAGACAGCTCCATGTTCAGCACTTCAAGTCCCTTATCTCGGTTACTCTCACAGCCACCGTATGGAGAAAACGCTGTTAATGCTTATTTTACAGATGCAGAAACCAAAGTGCCGAGATGGTAAGCAACTTGTCCAAGGCCATACTGAGAGCAAGGAGCAGAGCTGGGGTTCAAGTCCAGGTCCATAGACTCCAGAGCACGAGCTCTTCACCATTCGCCTCCTACTCCCTAGCACAGAGCCTTGCATATCCTAGCGCTCCATAGACATTTGTCGCCTGAATGAATGAACACAGGATGGGGAAAAGACTCTGAGAAACGGCTGGAGAGCAGAGGCTGCTATTTTGGGGCTTGACATTCAGGAGGGACATGTATTGTCTTACTTATTTCCATTATCATTAATCCATTGATCCATCCATCGATCCATTCATTCATTCACCAGGCATTCCCCAAACACTGAGTTGTACCTGGCACCTAGGAGGAATTCTGGTTTCAAGATCTCATAGTCGAGCAGGAGACATAAGATGTGTTCAGGAATAATTGTACCATCAGATACAAAGTGAGAAGCCACAATACGAAGGGACACATAGACACTGAATTAGTCAAGAGCTTTTGACTGAAAGTGATAGGAATGCCTGTCCCAATTGGCTTAACTGAAAAAGGGAAGTTATTGGCTCCTAAACCTAGTCCAAGGCTTCAAGTATGGCTTGATCGAGATATTCAAATGATGTCATCAGGAATCCCTCCATCTGGTTTCTCTGGTTTTCTCTGAGTTGACTTTATTTTCTGCCAGCGAAATGGCCACCAACAGCTTTAGGCCTATATCCTGCCAGTTTAGTAACTCTGCCTCAAAGAGAACACCGTTTTTTCAATGATTTTAGCCAAAGACTCTTATTGGATCAACCTGACTCGTGCCCACTCTCGAACACAGCACAGTCGCCATGGGGAAATGGTGCTTTGATTGTCCAGGACTGGGTCCTAGACCCACCCCTGGGGCCTGTGGACGGGGACAGTTCAGCCTGAACCAAATCAACTGAGAATATAGGAGGCCTGTTTCTGCCAAAAGCAAACCAGGAGAGAAAAGGGTGCCAGACAGTCCAAACCAACAGATGTCTACTCAAAGTATAATGGAGTTTCAGAGGAGAGAGTGACCCTCTTTCAGCTGGTACATCAGGGAAGGCTTTGTGGATCTTATGAAATCAGTGACCTTTGAGGTCACCTAGGGACCCAGCACATTCCCACAGGACATAGCCTAAGTGCTGATCAGAGCAATATCTCACACTAGAGACCCTGATTTTCAGATCCCCCCACCCTGCCCCATCATTGCCAAGTTAAACAGACCAAATTATATGACGTTGGTTGGGCCTCTCCCCTCGGGAAAAACAGAATTTTGAAAAAAAGAGTATGAGTTAAGTGCCCAGCTCTTAATTCATATTCTTAATAGAGAGGCCCAATTGGCCACTAGCCAGCAATAGTCTGGCTCTCCCGGGCAGATGTCCACCCAGGTCCAGTGAGCCACAGCTGGGGATCAAAGGTCTGCTGATTTCAGGTAGAGCTAGAAGGGGCAGTTGGGCATGGCGGAAAAACCTGTTAATCCCTGCTACAGGTAGATATTTGAATATTGAATTATTGAAACTGGGCATAGAGCAGCCACTGCCCTTGTCCTCTAAGATCTATTATTATTTTATTTTATTATTATTAATTAAAAGCAGCAGTTCATTCAACATTATCCTGTACCAGGCATGGTGCTTATAATCAGTAATCTCTCTGAATTCTCCTGATGCTAACTAGGCAGTCAGAGACCTTTCTTTATGCATGGCAACCCCAGGGACATTTGGGATTTAAGAGGTGTGCTTTGGGGAAAGAAGGACAATTATTCAACATTCGCTTAATCAGAGGAGCTAAGGGGTAGGTGGAGTCATAAAGGAAGGCAAAGAGCCGAGCAGGCAGATGCTAAGTGGGAGACTGTTCCAGGCATAAGGGAAATGGGGGTGGGTATGAAAAAAAGCAAGAGAGACAGAGAGAGCCAAGGGAAATTTGGTTTGACGGGATAAAAAGGACAGTGGGAAGAGGGAGTTTTGGTAAGAGCTATGAAATGAGCAGGGACAGCAGAGATCTTCAAATCATGGACTCTTCCGCACCCCTCCCCTCATCCAGCAGGTGAGCGGACCCGAGGTGTCCTGCCCAGCCCTCCGACCCAGGGCCTCCAGAGACCCTGGGCTCAGCCTCCTGACCTGCCCCTCGGCTCTGGCCCTCATGTCCTGTTTGCTGCACCTGCTTTATCCTGTGTCATCATCTCCATGCTCAGCCTGGTGACTGGACCCCGGCTCCCGCCCATGCCACTGGCTTCTGCATTTGGCGTGGAGCTCCTCAGCTGGATGAGACTACTATGCTCATGAAGGCCATGTCACTGGCTCAACGCAATGGGCCAAGGGAGTCGATGTCATTGGCATGCGGTGCTGTCAGTTTCGTGGGAGCCGAGGGAACGAGACTGTTTTAGATAAGTTTGTTTGATTGTAAGGAACACACAGTCTCACTCTGAGGGCTTACTATTCAGATGCTCAGGGAGAAATATGGAAGATGGGATCCCACAGGAAGCAAGAAGAGATGTTGTAATTGGGTCAGGCTTCTTGCAGTCCAGAACTCGGGAGGAATTCTCCATTGAGGACCACTCTGGGCGCCTTGGAGCTGGGAGTCTTCACGTCAAAGCGCCACTCTCAGCTCCTCTCTGCCTTCTCTCTGTCCCTCTGCATCTGCTTTGTGGTTCATGTCCTAAATTTCCATATATTTGGCATAACTTTGTTCTGCTTTCTCCCTCTATTATCTGTGGCAGAAGGTGCAGCTGGAATTAAACTAATAGTTTTTATCTCTGCTTTAATGAAAGAGGTGGCAACTTACTGATGCAAGGAAGGTATTTCTCTTCCTAAGGGTGATGTATTCAGCTTTGGGTTAAAAGGAGATGCTGTAGGGCACATGTGGATACCCTGATAGATTAAATAAAAAAGAAACAGCCTGGGCAACATAGTGAGACCCCATCTCTACCCAAAAAATAAATAATAAATAAATAATAAAAAGAAAAAAAAGAACTTGTTCTCTCAAAAGCTTACCTATAGAATTATCATAGGACCCAGCAATTCCACTACTGGCTAGACAGATACCCAAAAGAATTGAAAGCAAGGACATGAACAAGAATCTGTATATCCATGTTCATTCGTATCAGCATTATTCACCAAAGCCAAAAAGGTGGGAACAGCTTAAATGTCCATCAATGGACGGATGAACAAACAAAATGTGGAATATCCATACAATGGAATATTATTCAGTCTTTTAAAAAAAAGGGAAATTGTGGCTGGGCACAGTGGCTCACACCTGTAAATCCAGCACTTTGGGAGGCCAAAGTGGAAGGATCACTTGAAGCCAGGAGTTTGAGACCAGCCTGGGCAACATAGTGAGACCCCATCTTTACAGAAAATTTAAAAATCAGCTGGGCATGGTGGTGTGCACCTGTAGTCCTAGCTACTTGGAGGCTGAGGGAGGAGGATGGCTCGAGCCCAACAGTTAAAGCCTGCAGTGAGCTATGATGACGCCACTGCACTCCAGCCTGGGTGAGAAAGTGAGACCCTGTCTCTAAAGAAAAGAAAAAAAAGAGGAAATTCTGATACATGCTACAGTATAGATGAACCTGAAAGACATTACGCTGAGTGAAATAGACCAGACACAAAAGAACAAATATTGTACAATTTCAATTCTATGAGGCACCTAGATTAGTCAAATCAATAGAGGCGGAAAGTAAAATGGTGGGTGTCAGGAGCTAGGGTCGGGGAGGGAAAATGAGTTATTATTTACTGGATACTAAGTTTCAGTTTGAAGTGATGAAAAAGTTCTGGAGATGAATGGTGGTGACAGTTACACAACAATGTGAATGTATTTAATGGCACAGAACTGTACATGTAAAAATAATAAAAATAATAAAATTTATGTTATGCATATTTTACTAAAACTTCAAAAGAAAAGCTTTTGGTTTTTGGAAAGTTAGAGGTAGTCAACCCATCCATTATTCGAGTGAGAGCATCTCTTCTGTGTTAGGTGAACTAAGGCAGAAGCTGGCAGAACTCTCATGGGGAATGAGGAAAATGAAGAGAATTGAGGCTTTGGGTTTACAAGGTAGGAGACACCTGAGATGCATTTCAATACCATATGCCACGGCCCTTCTATGACCAGGAGATGGCCGGGCAACGACACCAAGAGAAAGAAGACAGAGAAGTGACCTGCCGTGCGCTGGATCTAAGACTCATCCCAGCACCCAGGCAGGCTGCCTCTCTGCACTTAGGTCGTTGCCTGTGTCTGTACTGCAGGGACACTGTCACCAGTCTTCTGCCCATCACAGAATGCTTGGGCTATGAGTAAATGGAAGTCCAGTTAAAATGGCTTATACCACATAAAAAAAGAAGTCCCAAGGTAGGGTGGCTCCAGAGTTATTTAACTCAATGGTTCCAACCAAGTTCTTGCCATCATTCTGCTCTGCCACCTGGAGCATGTCATGTTACACAGACCATCTCTTCTCATGTCTCTTCCTTACAAATGATATCTTTCTTTAGAAGCACCCCCAACAAACCTCCCCTCATGTTTCAGTGGCTGTAACTAGTTTTCATACTCATTCCTATACAGTCACCCACAGGTAGAATGGGATTAACATGACAATTCTGAATTGGGGATAGAGTCATCTTTCCCAAGAGTTTGAAACATGAACAAAATTGGGGACTCTGTTAATAAAAAAAAAAAAAGAGAGAGAGAGAGAATGGATTTAGGCAGCTGGGAGTGTCTGCTACACGCCTGGATACTGATGAGCTCTGGGGACTAAAGGATACATAGGAAGGGCTGTTTTGTGCATGCTTCTATTATCAACTAGGGGGTGAGGAATATGATTTCCCGTACTTGGGGTTACAGGTGGCTCACCCCCAGGTTCTCACTCCAGCCTGGGAGATGGAGAAAGAGGGGATGAGGGGCATGCTCTTCTCCTTGAAGAGCCACGAGCTCTGCACATGGAGCTCCCTCTACTGCCTGCCGTAAGTAAGACCTGGCTCTTCCCCAACAGTCCTTGAAGCCCTTCCCCAAGGATGGAAGCCCTTTGCCCACTTCCATGGTGTCCTCTACACTCCCCAGCTCTATTTCTAGATTGATAGTTCTCCACTTTGAGGAAACACTGAGGCTCAGATACCTTCCTAATGATGGCGTCTACTCATCAATCAATCAACCAATCAACCAACACTTATTCTCACTTTGGTATCCGGCTCCTCCCTCCTCCCCACCACAGTTCCTATCACCTTACTGAGGACCTTAATGACTATCAGGATTACCCAAGACCCAGCCAACCTCCTGGCCCTCCTCATTCCAGTGACCTTCACCTCCACTCTACCTTAGTCATCATCTCCCTTGACCATGTCCTGGACTAATTTCTCCTGGAACTAATCTTCCTCTAAAGTCTTACATTTCTCTGCCCACAGGCTTGCATCCTCTGTCCTTTCAATTATCCCAGCTGAGCGGGTCTTTGAACTTCAGAATCCCTTGACTCTTCCGGTTTCTCCCTCTCAGGACTCTCTTTCCTCAACTTCCTTTCCCACTCAGCATAGACTCCACGATCTTCACTGTACCCAGGCAGTGGACATTGTGAACGACCCCCAACATCCATTCCAACCCAGATCACGGTCCAAGCTAGTCATGGCCATTTCTTGTGTCTTGCCAGGAGAGGAACAGGCATGTGACTCACTTCTAGCACTAGCGGGGAGAGTGAGCAGGGAGAAGGGGACTCTGGGAAAGATTTCCCCACAAAAGAGACAAAAGAATTGATGATCTTTCTTTTCAAGGATGAACCCAATAAGGGCAGCAGTGCAGAGAGACAGAGTGAAACTGAATCCTTAATGGTGTCGTCAAGCCACTAAATCAACCCCCTCTGAAGCTTATGTAGCCCCTGGACATCCTATTACGTGAGATAATCACTTATTTCATATTTAAGACAGGCGTTCTGCTACTTTCAGACAAAAGCACCCTAAATAATGTAATTTTCAACTCATGGCAAAAGCCCAGTCCTAAATCAATGCAAATTTCTTTCTATTCTGTTTTTATACCTGTTCTACTCAGATTGGTGGAGAAAACAACAGGTCCTCCATCCTGTAGAAACCTCAGATGTCTCTCTACCATCCACCATTAAAAGGAGTCTCAGTTTCCCCACTGTTTACGATTGCTGAAGACCTTGGTGCTTAGGTGAAGTGACCAGCTGTCTTGACTAGGAAACAGATTTTTTCAAGTCCCCAGGGAGAGCAT
This sequence comes from Indri indri, assembly GCA_004363605.1. Lineage (NCBI taxonomy): Eukaryota > Metazoa > Chordata > Mammalia > Primates > Indriidae > Indri > Indri indri. The sequence continues at coordinate 34,169 of RJWJ010002781.1, read as the reverse complement.
GTGTATGTGACTTGGGTGGAGAGGAACAGAGGGGAGGTCTTGGGGTTAAAAGAAATCCATCGTTCAAGAAGATAGAGAGCAGCTATGTCCAGAAAAAGGTGAGTGAACTGTCATTCCCAGTGGTCGGGTTGAGTTGCAGGGCAAAGAGAAGCTTTCTGCCCTGCAGGGGATGCAAGCCCCAGGGAAGGGCGACCTTGGGGATAGGACGACCTTAGGGGAAGGACCGGCAGAGAAATATAATCAGCCTTCTTGCTCCTGTATCTTGGGCCTTGCTAGTAACACAAGTAGAAGACCATAACAAACACAGTACATACCAGTGATTACAAACCCTAAAACTATCTGAACTTCTTGGCAAGTCCTGGTGGGTCCCTGGGTGTGGAGGTGGGAGGCAGATCCTGTAAGTGGGAGGGCCTCAGGCCCCTATCTTAATCTCAATCCGACTGTTGCAATAACAAACTTGTGGTGGCTAATTCTGAACACCACCCTGCAATTCCTGTTTTCCCTTTCTCTTTCTCTTCTCCTGTTCACCACAGCAACTATTTTGAATCTTTTTCACTCTCATCCCGCCTCCGACCTCGCTGCCTTCCCCTTCACTCTCATCGGGCAACTCAGCCTCCTATTTCACACAAAAAATAGATGCCATCCGATTGGGACCATCCTTACCTTCCTCACTTACCTGCAACTAAACTTACCTTTTCCTCTATCCCACACATGTAGTAGCGTAGTCTACTAGAACTTTCCACAATGGCGGGAATGTTCTATATCTTTGCTGTCCAATATAGTAGCCACTAGCTACATGCAGCTATTGAAATATGGTTTGTGTAACTGAAGAACTAAATTGTAAATTTCATTTCCTTTTAGTTAATTTAAATGTAAATAGCCACGTGATGATGAGTGGCTACTCTATAGGACAACACTGGCTTGGTGTAACTCAAAGAAAAACATTTTTGATTACTAGCGCACCTCCGACATCGCTAAGCAGTAGACTCTCGACCAGCTTATAAGAATGCTGAATTAGGTGATGAGGAGAGGAAGAGATGGTTAGAAAGGCGCAGTCACTGGGAGATTGCTCTGGAGAAACAGAGGGAAAAATATTGCTTCGACACGCTGTTTTAGTCACTGAAGTGATGGAGAAGGAAACCACAGTGAACCATGGCTGAAACATTGTCATCGCTCTTAACATCTCCTTGGCCACCGGCTTATTCAGGAAATGCACATCCGTGGCTTCTGGACACACTCCTGGTTTTCCTCTCCCCCCCTGGGGCCTCTGCTTAGTCTGTTTGGTGTTGCTGTCCTTCAGGAGTCCGTCCTCAGCCCCGTGCTGTGTCACTGTACTTCCCCAAGCAGACCTGCCTCCACTCTTGCCCCTTCAGTCCAAGGTGCAGCCAGAGCTTCCACTGAAGTGCCAGTGAGATCACGCCGCACCCCTGTTTATAAACCCTCTGCTGCCCTTGGGGTAAACAGGCTCCTTAACACCAGCACATAAGGCTGAATGAGATTCCGTGCAAGTAGTTGAGGGGAGAGGCCAGGAAGGGGAGTGGGGAAGTGCGACAGGGAAGGGAAGGCGGCCAGTACTGGAAGCACCGCTGTGTGCATCTGGGCTCAATCCCACTGGGGACCTCTGGGATACGGCCTGGACTGGCCTCAGAGCTGTTCCACCTGAGGCAGAATTGGGGTATTTAACAGGTCCCCCAACCTTAGAGCCTCTACTCTCTGAGAGCCACACCTTTCTCTCTGTCTCCTTCCTCTCCTTCCTTCATCCCTTCCTCCCCTTCCTCCCCTACCCGTCCTCCCTCCCCCCTTCCTCCCCTCATGAAGGTGAGTCACAGCTGACTGGACCCGGGATAAATAGCTAGAACAATCACATTCACTCCCCTTGGATTCTGGAACTGGGCAGCAGATCTGGGCTTGCACCGCGACCACGTGCCTTTGGAGAAGCAGAGGAAGCCAGTGTTTGGAGAGAAACACAGTGGGTGCACACTGCCGCACAAACACAGGCGGGGCCGCGCAGCTTCAGACGAACTGGAAGAGCAACATCGGGGCAGGACAGTTTAGCTTCTGATTCTATTAATAGGTTCTCATGAAGTTGGGCCACATTTCCTGCACTTGGGTTCTGTGAGATATGTTTCCTCAAAAAACCTCCCTTTTCCTGTGAAAAGAAAGTCACCTGACTTTCTGTAACTTGTAACCAGAAACACACACACACGCCCACGCATGCAGGCACAACCCCGACAGAAATTCACCATTCCAGCCCCAACCCCCGTTCCATTCAGGACGTGGCCTCTTCCTTCACGGAGAAGCAGAGACCGCCACTCTCAACATCCCACTCAGGCTATCATTATCTTTGAATGGCTCAAATGCTTCTATTTTAACTACTCCCCAACACATACAAATTTTCTCCCAATTCCATTAAAAACCACTTTCACGGCACTTTCCCCTCATAGATAAGCATACAGGAAAAGTAACCCAGGCCTGTCTCCTCTCTCCTCTCATTAGCCCTTGCTTGCACTACTATTAATAATTTGTGGGAAGGTGTTTCATTTTGATGTGATTTGATGTGTCTGTGTGTTAGGGACAGGTGTGGGTTGGCAGCGCTAACCACAGGGAAAGAGGAGGGGGGCAAAAATGAGGAGCCCCATGAGCATCCAGAACCAAACCTGCAACAGTAGGAACCTGAGGTTAGGGGCTTTTCCCGGCCAGGAGCAGAAACTAGGAGTTCATGACCAACGGTAACATTTCTGCCATTAACATACATTAGCATAGTAAAATTCACACCCACCAGCACCATGACAGTTCATAAATGTCATGGCAACCCCTGGAAGTTACCCTGTAAGGATAAAATAGGGGAGGGCCCTTAGCTCTAAGAGCTCTCCACCCTTTTCCCAGGAAAATAATGACTATTCCACCTACCATTTAGCATATCATGAGGTATACACATAAAAGTAGAAGTGTGTTAAGACCCCAGGGTCTTCTCCACTTGCGGAGACAGACCCATTTCCCCTCAGGAAACGTACTTTCGGTTTCTATGCTGAAAGCCTGTAATAAAAGCTGCTTGTCAGCTAGCTCGGTGGCTCACGCCTGTAATCCTAGCACTCTGGGAGGCTGAGGCGGGCAGATCCTTTGAGCTCAGGACTTTGAGACCGGCCTGAGCAAGAGCGAGACCCTGCTAAAAAAATAGAAAGAAATTAGCTGGACAACTAAAAATATATATAGAAAAAATTATCTGGGCATGGTGGTGCATGCCCGTAGTCCCAGCTACTCGGGAGGCTGAGGCAGAAGGATTGCTTGAGCCCAGGAGTTTGAGGTTGCTGTGAGCTAGGCTGATGCCATGGCGCTCTAACCTGGGCAACAGAGTGAGACTCTGTCTCAAAAAAAAAAAAAGAAAGCTGCTTGTGTGGAAGTGCTAAGTGTCTGTCATCGCTATGTTGCACCAGCCCTACTTGTGATTTTTTCAAGCAAGGAGCTAAAGAACGGGGAAAACACCCCTCAAAAATCAACCCTGACATGTGGGATATTTAGGTCTGGAGATTCATGGACTGCACGGGTGTGGAGCTCAGAGTGCAGGGTTAGTCTGGAGATACAGATTTAGCATTCAATGATTTTTTTTTTAAAGTAATGCATGCATATGGTAGAAAAAAATTCAGACACAAGAGAGTGATAAATAAGTCTTTTGTCAAACACTGGCTGATTCTCCTAGTTTCCTTCCCAGAGACCACTTTGTATTTCCTTCCAGATGTGCCAGCTTCATGGGCATGGGACCAGTACAGTCACATAAGGGCCCACACTTAGAAGGGACATAAATAAGGTTAATGCTTTGCTCTTACCATCTTGAAATTCTTAATTTTTGAATAAGAAACCCCACATTTTCATTTTGCATTGGGCCTCACAAATTATGTAGTAGGTCCTGTTTCCAGCTATATTCCATGCATAATTAAACATATAATATGCATATATGTCAGCTCTTCCCACTCCCTTTTCTTCTAACATTTGCTTATTCTTAGAAAAATGTGTGTAGATGAAATTTCCCAGGAAGAAGATGCAATAGTCATTAGTTATTTCTGCTTCTTCTGTTTCTGGATACATGGGGGATATAAAGTGGGATTGCATTTCTTGGTTTCTAGTGGTTGGGTAGGACCAAGTGACTAGTTTTGACCAATGAGTAATGAGCAGAAGTGAGGGCATTTCTAGGTCAGAGCATTTAAGAGGGGCTGTGAGACTCTCCAGAGTTCTCATTAAAGAGTTCAAGACAGTGGCTGGTCCATTAGCTTTGATCTCTGAGTGACCACAGGGGGCAGAGCCTTCTGAGTGACCTACGATGGACACGGAAGGCAGATAAGAAATAAATCATTGTTTTAAGCCATGAGATTTCAAGCCACAGAGCAGTAAGATGTGACTTGTGGCCTATGTTCTAACCCTCAGGCTTTACCTGTCACTCTCTTCTTTTTCTAGATGAAGATTATTGTATGGCTCAGAGTCCCAGCAGGAGACCAATGGCACACTCAAGTAGGGTAGCTATTGATGGGACCACTTACAAAGGTGTGGGCAGAAGTAAGAAAAAAGCGATAAGGGATAGTGAGCTGCCTGGGGCTGGCAATGGTGGGGAGCCCTTATCCCCTCACCCCCAGGCCTGAAGGAGGGAGTGGAGCCCAGAAGCCTCCCCAATATGCAACTGAGAAGGGAGGCACCAGGGGATTCATACCCATCCTCACGTCTCCCCAGTGTCCTGGACTGGAAGCCGGCGGGTAAGGGGGCCTCATGCAGCTCATATGGGTGCAGAAGTACAAATTTGCTCAGACTGGAATAACAGAAATTGATACAGTCACTGCAAAGATTAACAGGTAGTAATATTTCTCTGTATCTGGAAAGTGACAATACTCCCCCCATCTTTGAGTGACTGCTGCTTCTTACTGAGAAACAGCATCCTCTAAAATCACAGACTATCAGAAACTTTGCCATTTGAAATGACATGACTAAGAATGAAATAGTCCACTTTTGCCTAGAGGATTTAAGTCATCCTGACACAGAGAAGCTGCCTCAATGTTGCAACTCACGTGCAGAGCTTCAGAAAAAGGGTTTCTGGACACAACATTCGACATTTATCTTAGCTTTGTCACTTCCAAGGAAACAGGGTCCTGGGTCCCCTTTGCAATGCAGGTTTGAAGTTGACTGCTTTATACAAACCTGCTTTACTTTGAGCCTATTGAAACATTTCATTTAGATTTCATCTAAACTCCACTTTTCTCGGAATCCTGTAACAACTCTATTTCTTCCTTTGTTTTGTGATGTCATCAGGTCAATAAACCTAACTTTGTTGGACTGCAACTTTGTTCCTGGTAGTCTGAGGCTGAGTGGACTAGGTCCTGGGTTGACCTCCAGAAGGTCAAGCAGGAAAGGTCCAGCTTAGAAATAAAGTCCTCCCCACAATCCCCGCTCCCCAGCAAATCTGATTTCCTCCACCATCTGCAGATCAGAGTAGTGTAAGGGGCAGAGGAAGGAAAGGGGAAGACCTTCAATGACCCAGGGCTCCTATACATCTGGGGCTGAATAAAGGGTTGTAGAAATGAATGAATCGACCTTTGAGTGGGGCTTGAGGCAATGGAAAGATCTAGGCTCTTGGAAGCTCTGGGTCTCATGACTTTTGAAGGGCTTCTCTCAACCAAATGAGTCTAAGAAAGTGAAAGAAAAAACAGGAAAGGGAGAATTCTAAAAATGCCCGTCCTCTGAACACCATCTTTGTGTAGGCATCTGGGGGAGGACAGCTGGAGCAGGGTCCTCTGCCAGCCAGGCCTGTAGGACTTTGCTTTTGTTTATCCCAGCCACATCTGGGGCAGTTGCCAGGACCCGCCCCCACCCTGCAGTCATTGGAGGAGCTCAATGTTAAAGGCTCCTGCTAAGAATCAGTGAGTTTCATTTTGCTGTTCCTCGGGGGGCTTGCAGTGGCCCCGTCTCAGAAGGTTGAGCCCTGGTCCAGCCCCAAACAGGGAGTGCACCTCTCACCATGCTGGACTGCTGCAGCTGCATGGACGTGTTCCAGTACGAGACAAACAAAGTCACCCGGATCCAGAGCATAAATTATGGCACCATTAAGTGGGTTTTCCACGTGATTGTCTTTTCCTATGTTAGGTAAGTGGGGTGTGGGGAGGACCCCAAATCTCTGTGGTGGCTGACAGCACCGAAAACCCCAAGGTGTAGGTTCAGGTGCACATCCTGAATCCCACATGGTTTTCAAATGTGAGACGTGCTCTCACAGCAAGCTGGGCAGGCGGCAGGAAGCGGCGGGCAGGAGGAAGCAGCGCCAGGCTGCGGCAGAAAGAAGCCATGGGAAGTGAGTGAGACTCCTTTTGGCTCTACCCCAGGCCTGCCAGGATGAGCAGGGCAGGGCGTGCCAGGGGAAAGAAGGAAAACACAGGGCAACACACCCTGGATTCCCAGGGTGGAGGCATGGATCTAAGGACACACCTGGTGATAATGCTGGTGTCTGAGTCATCCTGCTCAGAAGGAGTAATAGGACCAGGCATACAAATGTAACTTTAGGACCTGTCCAATGTCAGGAAGACCCCCTAGTTTTTTTTGGTTTTGCTTTCCTAAAATAACTTATCGAGGTATAATTCATATCCCATACAATTCACCCATTTAAAGTGTACAATTCAAGGGTTTTTGGCACATTTACAGAGTTGCACAGAGTTTTAGCATCACCATAGTCAATTTTAGAACATTTTCATCAGCACAAAAAGAAACTCCACACCCCTTTAGCCATCATTCTCAAGCCTCCCTACCACGCTCCCTCAGTTCCAGGCACCCATTAATCTACTTTCTGCCTCTATGGATTTGCCCATTCTGGATATTTCATATAAAAGGAATCACACAATATCTGGTCCTTTGTGACTGGCCATTCCCACTTAGCAAGTTTTCAATGTTCACCCATGTTGTAACGTGCAGATGCTTCATTCCTTTCTATGGCTGAGTAGTGTTCCATTATATGGACAGACCAGTTTTATTTACCCATTCATCTGTTGATGGACATTTGAGTTGTTTCTCTTTTTTGGTTATCATGAATAATGCTGCCATGAACATTTGCGTACAAGGTTTTGTGTGGACAATGCCCTCATTTCTCTTGGATGTCTACTGGAGTGGAATTGCTGGCTCATGTGGTAACTCTGTTTCACCGCTGGAGGGACTGTCACAGCTTCTGCAGCTTTGTACATTCCCACCAGCAGACCACGAGGGCTCCAGTTTCTCCACATCCTCACCAACACTTGCTATTGTCTGTCTTTTTGATTATAGCCAACCTAGTGGCTATGAAGTGGTATCTCATTGTCGTTTTGATTTGCATTTCCCTGATGGCACATGCCCCTTATTCTCTCTGTTGATGATGATGATGATGATGATGATAACTTATATCTATCTATACAGGGTGACAGTGTAGTTTACTAAGATTTAGAGCAACCCATTTTATAATTCTGGGTATGTCTCCTTGGCCAAGTCACTTAACTTCTCTGAGCTTCAATTTTAGTATCTGTTCATAGAGTTGTTGTGACAATTAAACAAGAAAAGGCATGAAAAGCCTTATCATGATGATGGCATAGGATGGATAGAATAAGATACCAGATAACTGGTATCTATTTTTAAAAAATAATCTTTTTGAATATAATAGGTATTTTTATATATATTGTCTCCTTCGAATCTCAAAGTAACCATATCTAAGCTTGGGATTTGAGATCTGGAAATGTAGATTCAAAATTCCTTCAACTCTTTGAGCCCTAGTTTCCTCATCTGTAAAATGGGGATAATTTTTGGGAATATTAAATGAGCTAATAAATGCAGAGCTCTTGGAGAAACATGGTACATAGCAAGCCCTTATTGAGTGTTAGGTCTCATTATTAATAATATTATTATTAGGATTATCATTATTTGATTCATGTTTACTATTCAACAAATACTGAATAATAAATATATATGCTGAAGTTATGAAATAAGACATTACTTAGACCAGCTACCATAGGACCAATAGTAAAGAGAATAATTAGCAAATGGTTCCTTTTGCATCAATACATAGATTCTATGTCATGATTCCATGTAGCAGGTGATGGGACTTCCTGGTATGCTTGGATCCAGCATATAATTTCTTTTTTTGTTCCCCACCCCCCAGCACATAATTTCTTAAAAGCAGGCTGGGCCTGGTGGCTCATGCCTGTAACCCTAGCACTCTGGGAGGCCGAGATGGAAGGATTGCTTGAGGTCAGGAGTTCAAGACCAGCCTCAGCAAAAGCAAGACCCTGTCTCTATTAAAAATAGGAAGAAATTAGCTGGGCAACTAAAAATAGAAAAAATTAGCGGGGCATGATGGCGCATGCCTATAGTCCTAGCTACTCAGGAGGGTGAGGCAGGAAGATCGCTTGAGCCCAGGAGTGTGAGGTTGCTGTGAGCTAGGCTGACGCCATGACACTCTAACCTGGGCAACAGAGCAGGACTCTGTCTTAAAAATAAAAAATAAAAATAATTTCTTAAAAGCAGATTATTGTATACATAAGAACAGACTACTATGAGAACAACTTATAATGATAAATATTTTTCTTTCATCTGGTGAAATCATAACTTGCATGTATTGAACTCCCTCAAATTCAGTCACGCATGTTCCATGGGGACATGGAGAGAGAGACAGCAATATGAATAGCACAGTGCTTCAGCAGTTGGGTGCTCTGGAGTAAGCACAAGATGGGACACTGGAGTCTGGGCTTCCCTCAGTCAATCTCTGCTACCACGTGCCTCTCACAGAGTGAGAATCTTGCTACTCTACCTGTTAATATAGATACATGTTTTTCACCCAACATGGCCCCTAAAATAATCCAACTCCTTCACCTTCACCTGCAGCAAAACTGGAAAAACAGCAACTTGTTTCAGAGCTGGAGGAAAAATTGGCTCTGCAAAGACCACTGACCCACTGGGAGGTGGAAGGTGTTTGCTATGCTTTGTGGACAATTGAAGGGTTTACCAAAGGTAATTTTGATGAGATGTGATTTTCATCTTAAGTGCTGGCTTTGAAGATCACCTCCATATAAAAATGTTTCTCCATTGTTTATATTTCAAAATATAAAATGGAACAAAAAATATTTCCAGTTTTGTTTTTTTCCTGTTAATGGAATATCAAATAACATCTCACCAAATAGAGTCTCATAGTACACAATTTGGGAAATGTTGCCTAAGTTGTACTGTGAAGCCTTGAGTTCATGTAGCTATGACTTAGCAATCTGCAAAATGGGTAGACCCATGGTACATAGAGATTGGAGGAGGTAGTTTGTATCAAATAGGACTTGTGTGGACCATAGGTGGAAATTCAGAAAAGTTCAAGCAATGTTCAGGATACAACAGCAGGTGATGGGTTCTGGCCAGTTGTATCTGCTAGGGCTGAAAGAGCAAAATGCCAGAATATGTAAGTAAGACAGGGCCTCAGTTATTAAGACTTGGGTACAAGGCAGGGACTGGTCATAGGGGAAATAAATCAAGAGGCTGTTCGGCTTCTCATAGCCTCTCACAGTGAAGTTCAGACCTGGAGTCAGAGGCAGGGATGCAGCTGCAAGAGGAGTCAAGTGGCTCCAGCCTCCGGGGTTGCAGGAGTGTGTGGGCAAGGTGCTGAGCAGGTCTATGTTAGTCAGGATTGTGTGGGTAGTAAGTGACAGAAACCTAACTCAAGTTAACCATAAAGCCATAAGGTGAGATTTATTGGATCATGTAATTGGTCAAAGAGATGGAGCTGTCCTTGGATACAGACGAATATACAAAGAGTTCAAACTATGTCATCAGGGCAGGTCTCTCTCCTCACATCTTGGCTCTATTTGCCTCCATCTGACTTCCTTCTTGAATAGACTGTCTACATAGTAAGATGGCACACTCATATCCTTACATTCTCTTCTTTTATTAATAGCAACCCCAGAGGAACAAACAAGTCTTTTCCTGGGTAGAAAAGTCCCAGGAAGACTCTCATTGGTCAGGTGAGAGTTACATATTCATCCCTGAACCAATCACTGTGGCCAAGGGCATGGTGTCATCTGACTGGCCATGGCAGGGTCATGTGCTGGCTCCCACAACAGGAAGTAGGAAGAAGATGGCAGAGCAGAGTGAGCCCTACCTGAACCACATCCAGGGGATTTTCCTTAGGAAGAAAGAATTCTGTTACCAGAGAAAAAATGGGAAAAGGAAGTGGGGAGGGGAGACAGTGAAAAAACAAATAACTGTTACAAGGTCTTTCCAAATGCCAGACATTCCAGGGACTTCTGAAGCCTACTTCTCTAGCCCTGGTTTGTCTCAGCTCTGTAACTGGGCTATGGAGACTCTCCCTGGGTTGTCATGTAGAGGTCCTCATATTCTTACCTCAGCCCCTTCCTGGTCCCACCAGGTGCCCTGCTCCTCACTGGGTATGTGCTGCTTGGCCTGCGGAGGCTGCCGACTCACCCTGGCACTTCGCTATCATGTGGTTTGCTCGTGACCAACAAGCTGTTGCCTAAACCAAGCACCCTGTGATGACACCACCTTGGAGAATTCTTTGAGTTTTATTCTGAGTGAGTTGAGAAGCCATAGAAAGATTATAAGCAGAGAACTCTGTAAAAGACAGTTGTATTCTCTTGGGAAGTTTCCCTCTTCCCTGGAGAATATTTCTCTTGGAAGCTTTTCCAGTGGCCACAGAAGACCAGGGCAGGTTGAGAGAGGGACAGGAGAATGAGCTCCACTCCCAGCTGCTGCTTCCATCCCGCCCAGCCAGCCTCCACTGGGGCCAACAGTGAGCAGGGCCAGTGTTGTCCTTCTCAGCCCCAGGCTGGCCGTGGCCACGGAGACGGTGCTGCTGTGTTGGTTTGTGACTGTTAAAATGTAGCCTCTGGCTGGCCACCTGTGAGCCTGGGCCACCACCATTTGAGTAGACCGGAGCCCACCACGAAGGAGGCACCAGAGGCCAGGAGGAGCAGATCCAAGCCAGGCCCCTGGAGCCCTCGCCATCTTCAGAGGCACAGAAACATGAGAAGATTCGCCATGTTCTCTTCCCACCCTTGACCCCTGAGTGCTGTGATAGAACTTGGCGGGGGGAGGGCAGAGAAGACCCACTTCAGGAGGTGACTCCTGCAGGAGGAGAAGAATCTAGCAACACAACACATGGGGCCAAGAGAACAGTTCATGCAAAGATCTGGGAGCAAAAGAGGAACAGAAAGGACAGCATGTTCCAGAACCTGGAGAGAGAGGAGGAAGGAGCAGGAGCCGAGGGCAGGCCAGGGTAAGGGTTGGAATTTGATTCTCAATGCCGCGGGAAACCACTGAAAAGTTTTACACAGGGTGCAACCCTCTGACTCATGTTTCTAGACACTCTCACAGGCCCCTGTGCAGAGCATAGATTATGGTGGGGCAGGAATGACAGTGAGGGGCCAGTGAGAAGGTTACCGGAGTCACCAAAAGTGAGAAGATGGCGACTTGGGCTAGAATGGGATGGTGGTGCTGGAGAGATGTGGACAAAGCTGGGATACGTTTTGGAGGTAGAACCGATGGATTTGCAAGGAGGGGAAGGATGACTACGGTTTCTGGTGGAGGACGATGGTTTTTCCTGACACAAGGAGAGGCAAGCTTGCCAACTGACACGACATTGTTAAGATGAGCAGTTAAAGCACCCCAACTGCTACCATCTATCCACATCCTTTTTTTATAATCATAGTCTAGCGCCAAACATTACAAGAAGCTGGAAGCATATAATCTCAAAAAAATAAGCATGGTCCTCTCAAATGGATGGCTCTGGCTTTACGAAAAGCTGCCTCAGTGTTCTGTTTCAAGGTGCAATGGCAGAGGCTTCTCTCCCGCACCCATGGGCTTCTGGGGACACTGCCTCAGCCCTCTTGGGCTGTCGGCACAGCGCTAGGAAGAGGAAGGAGAAGATCCACAGGACTTATGCACAGGACTGCATGCGTGTTGACAGGCTGGGTGTACAATGGCCAAGAAGGCGAGGCCAAGGTGGGGCTGGAGAAGCTGGCAGGGCTCAGATCGTGGAGCACCCTGAGCGTCAGCCTGAGGGCACTGACAAAGCATGGAGAGTTGTCTCCCCAGCCCTCAGCATTTATTAGAATATTTTTAAACATACAGAAAACATTAAGGGTTTTATGCTCATATATTCATTTTAGAGAGATCATTAGGCTTGAAATATAATAAATAAGTCACCTACTGAGTATTGTTGAGGTCTTAGCATGTGCCACATTCTGTTCTTAGCATGTGACATGTATTAGCCTACTTGATCCTCATAAATAATCCTATAAGTTAGGTTCTTGGCCAGGCTTGGTGGCGCCTGTAATTCCAACACTTTGGGAGGCCAAGACGGGAAGATCCCTTGAGCCCAGGAGTTTGAGACAAGCCTGGGCAACACAGCAAGATCTCATCTCTACAAAAAAATTAAAAAATTAGCTGGGTGTGGTGGTGCACGCCTATAGTCCCAGCTACTCAGGAGGCTGAGGTGGGAGGATCGCCTGAGCTCAGGAGTTCGAGGTTACAGTGAGCTATGATTGTGCCACTGCACTCCAGCCTGGATGACAGAGCAAGACCCTATCTGTAAAAAAAAAAAAAAACTTCATTCTCAAAGTGGGTAATTAGGATCTGAACAGCCTAACTACGTTCGGAGAAATCCCTGTTATGAGCTCCACCTAACACATGTCAGTACTTAATTTCTCAGCTTCCTTTGCAGCTAGGACATAACGTGAGACCCCACACTTTCCAACAAGACCCAAGCTTTTCCATGGCAAAACTTTTACACACAGGAAGCAACATGGGGAGGTAGGTGTGAGCAGAACTCAAATTCCAGTATAGGGGGACAGTACTGCCCTTTGACCTACACAGTAGGGAGTTCCCTGCCCTAGACCCCAGAGTCCCCACTCTGTCTTTCTGTGGACTTTGAGCTTCCCTATGGAATAAGGGGTCTGTGGGGCTGTTTTATTTTCTATTCACTAAACTAAAACAGCCCCACAGGCCTAAGTCAAGGTGTCAGTGGCTGAGTTCTTCTCTGGAGACTCTGGGGGAAAATTCACTTCCAAACTCATTCTTTTTGTTGGCAGAATTTAAGCCCTGAGGCTATAGACTGAGAGCTTTGTTTACCAGCTAGCTGTCAGCCAGGGGCCACTCTCAGATCCTGAAGTCCACCCACGCTCCTTACCACACAGGCCTCTCTCTCTTCAAGCCAGCAAATGACACAATGAATTGTTCTCATGCTTCAAATCTCTGACTTCTGTCCTGGGACCAGTAGAAGAAAACTCTGCTTTGAAAGAGCTCATGTGATTGGGTCAGGCCCAGATCATTAAGATAATCTTCCTGTTTTAAGATCAACTGTACCAAATAACATAACTTAATTGTGGGAGTAAAATATCCATCATACTCAAAAGTTCTGGGGGTGGGGTGTGTATACCAGGATGCAGGAAGTCCTGAGTCATCTTAGAATTCTGCTTGTCACAGGGGCAGAATGTGCCCACCCAGGGCTGCACTCCCACCCAGCTATGCTCTGGGTATCCAGGGCCCTAGAATGCTCTTCCCAAACGGCTGTGAACCTCTTTCCAGATTGGTCCTCTTGGAAGCAGACTATAGCACTCTTAGGCCCAAGGGGTGCCCAAGGGGCAGCTGTTTGCAAAGGACGGTGTGGAGGGAGCTTAGGCATGGGCTCAGGGCACCCACACACACGTGTGTGGAAGCATCCGGGAGTGAGATAAGAAGTGGGGTGGGCTGTGTGCCAGGAGCCCTTTCAACCAGCACCTCCGTGTCTGGCACAGAATTCTGAGGCATCCAAGAATTCTGAATTTGAATCTGGCCCTCTGGGTTGTAACGGATGTATTATTAAGATACATGAGAGAACACATTTTAAAGTTTGTTATGACTTTTAAATACTTTAAACAGGCAATATATAGGCCTCCACTTGTTCTTTTGTCCAGGTATTAGTTTCCTAGGATTGCTGTCACAAATAACCATGAACTTGATGGCTTAAAGCCACAGAAATTTATTCTCTCACTGTTCTGAAGGCCACACGTCCAAAGTCAGGATCACTGGGCTGAAATCAAAGTGTTGGCAGGACCATAATCCCCCTCAGAGGTTCCAGGAGAGACTCCGTTCCTTGCTTTGTCCAGCCTCTTGTGGCTACGGCTGTTCCTTGGCTGTGGCCGCATCACTCCCGTCTTCAAAGCCAGAATCTTCAAATCTCTCTCTGCTTCATCCTCACATGGCCTTTTCTTCTGTGTGTGTCACATCCCCTTCTGCCTCTCTCTTTTTAAATTTATTTTATCATACTTTATTTATTTTATTTTTTAGAGATGGGGTCTTACTATATTGCCCAGGCTGGTCTTGAACTCCTGGCCTCAAGTGATCCTCCTGTCTCAGCCTCCAGAGTAGCTGGGACTACAGGCATGAGCCACTGCACCCAGCTGCTTCTCTTTTATAAGGACACATGTAATGGCATTTAGGGCCGAACTGGATAATCTCACCATCAAAATCCTTAACTTCATCACATTTGCGAAGACTCTTCCTCCCCACCCACCAAATAAGGTCCCGGGGATTAGGACCTCATATTGCTGGAGTCATTCAGCCTAGTGCAGGAGGTGTGGCCCTGGAGGCATCCAGCTCACTGAGGAAGGGCAGTGACTGAGATCCTGGCACCCAGTCCCAAATGCCGTTGGCACGGGCTGCTCCTTTTTTATGAATTCCCACATTAGGGCAGGGCGGTGGCCCTAGAGATTTTTCTCTAGACAGTCCCTGCTCCCAGGGTGTTGTTCCTGGCTGTGCAGTGTTCAAGTAAACCTGGTTTTTGGTCCTCTGAGAGATCGTATGAACTGCCTAACATCCCTTAAAAATCAATTTTTTCCTCTATTTTTTCACAACTTTGTTCCATATTATTTAAATATCATAAAATCACCCATTTTTTAGGTATACATTTCAATGACTTTTAGTAAATGTACCAAGTTGTGCAGCCATCACTACAGCCCAGTTTCAGAACATTTCATCACCCCAGTAAGACCCCTCAGACCCATTAGTGGTCACTCCCCACTCCCACGCCCAGTGGCTGCTCAGCCCTGGAAGCCACTCATCTACTCTCTGCCTCTCAAATTTGTGTTTTCTGGACAATATTTCTTAAGCTCTGCAGAGTGGATCCTGTTGTTCAGAACTAGAAAACCCTCCCCAATATAATACTAATATCCCCTTATTATAGAAGAAGAAATGATGACTCAGAAAGGGTAAGTAACTTGCCCAAGGCCATGGAGTGTACCATGTTCCTGGCTTGGGCAACTCATGGGTGGTGGAACAACTTACTAGGATAGAAAATGCAAGAGAAAAAGCCAATTGAGGGTGGAAGATGAGTTCAGAACTGAAGGCACTAAGTTGGCGGTGTCTTTGGGACACACGAATGGAGATGTTGAATGGGTAGTTGGGGAGAAAAATCGGGAGTGGAGATATAGATAGACTTATATATCGCCAATATACAGACGGTAATGAGAGCCATGGAAGTAGCTGCAACTGACCAGCAAGAGAAGACGCAGATGAGAAAGCAAGAGGGCCTAGACCAGACCCCTGAGGATCACTAATCTTTAAGGAGTCAGGGTGCAGAAGTCCCCAAAGGATTCTGAAGAGTAGCCTCAGAGATCCAAAGAAAGTGAGAATGTGGGCCAGGCATGGTGGCTTGCACCTGTGATCCTAGCACTTTGGGAGGCCGAGGCAGGAGGATTGCTTGAGGCCAGGAGTTCAAGAGCAGTCTGGGCAACATAGCAAGACCCCATCTCTAAAAAAGATACAAAAACATTAACCGGGCATGATGGTAGTCCCAGCTGTAGTCCCAGCTACTCGGGAGGCTGAGGCAGGAGGATCACTGGAGCCCAGGAGTTTGAGGCTGCAGTGAGCTATGATGACGCCACTGTACTCTGGCCCAGACAACATAGTGAGACCCTGTCTCAACCAAAAAAAGAAAGAAAGAATGTGGATTTCCAGAAGCTAAGGGAAGAAGTAGAGGGAAGTGGTACATGGTCAACAGTGTCAGCTGCTGCTGACAGTTCCAGAAAGATCAGGTCTGTGGCATGTCTGTTGGATTTAGTGGCAATGACGTTGTTATTTACTTGGCAGGAGAGGCTTTAGAGAAGTGGTGGGGGTGGGAGCCAGACTGGAGTGGGTGGAGGAATGAATGGAGATGCGGAAATGGATGTGATGACTCAGTCTTTCAAGGGACTTGGCTACGAGAACAGAGGCATCAAGTGGTGGTAAAAGGTGGAATCGAGGGGGGCTTATTTTTAAGATGAGAAATGATGTTTAAGTGCAGGTGGAGAGGAGACAGAAGAGAGGGAGATGTTGATGGGATAAATGGAAATTATCGTCACCTTCACCGTCACCAGCTAGCAACCACAAGGAAAGCTTGCTGTGTGCTGAGACTGCTCTAATTGTTACACATTTCTTCCTTGTACTGAGCCTGAATCTTCCTCCCTATAACGTTCACCTTCAGTTAGAGCTCTGCCCTGTGTTCCCTCTTCTAGGTGATACTCTTCAAATGGCTGCACCCTGCTACTATGTCTCTCCTCTTCCTCCAACTAATATCCCCAACCCCTCTGGCCATGTGCCCCCAACATGTTGCCCTGCCAAGTTCACACAACCACCCTCCTGTTTGTCAAGCCCCTCTTAAAAGGTGGTGTGCACACTCTTGCTTTGCTGGTGGAAGCATGTGATGGTTCAAATTCTTGTGGTTTGGCAAAATGAGTTGAGATATAAAATGTGCATACCCTTTGACTCAGAAGTTTATCCTGAGCACTTAATGCCTCAGGTGTGAGAAGATGCTTGTGTGAGTGTCCTGAAACATGACTGCAGGGTGGACAGACAGCATAGTGGGTAGGAGCATAGACTGAGCACATGTAATGGTGAAAAACTGAAAGCTTTCTCCTTGAGGTCAGGAAGAAGACAAGGATGCTTTCACTGCTGCTGTTGAACATTGTACCAGAAGTTCTAGCCAGAGCAATTAGGCAAGAAAAAGTAATAAAAGGCATCCAAATGGCAAAGGATGAAGTAAAACTATCTTCACTCATAGACTGTCTGATCCCATATATGGAGAATCCCAAGGAATTCACAAAAAAACTATTAGAGCTAATAAACCAGTTCAGTAAAGTTGCAAGGAACAAGATCGACACACAAAAATCAACTGTGTTTCTATACACCTGCAATGAACATTTGAAAAGGCAATTTGAAAACGAATTCCATTTACCACAGCATTTGAGAGAGCTGAGGCTGTGGAGCCATATGGCTGTGTTCAAATCGGGTGCTGCTGTTCACTGTGTGACCTTGGACAAGCTTCTCACTTTGTCACACCACAGTTTGCTCAGCTATTAGGTGGGGGTGATACTAGTACCTTCCTTAGGTTGTTTGTTTGTTTGGTGGGGGGAATGAGGATTGAAAGAGTTAATATGTGTTTGTAAAATATTTGAAGAGTGGTTGGCACAAAGTAAGGACTATATTAGGGCTACCAAAAAATGTTTGTAATTGGGAAAATTGAACAAATCTTCCAGCTAAATATCTATCCATAAGAAACTAGTTGGAAAATTATCATAATGTACCTCTTAGGTTGAAGCATATCAAATTGCCTGTATTCTACAGTTATGGTTACAAAATGGGCAGTTTCATATATTCAATCTAAACACTAGAATACTCTTTAGTCATTAAAAATGATTGTGCATCATAGGTCTATCTTTATCATAGATAATATATTAATAATAATTATCCCTAGGAAGGTCAGTCTCCTCCCAGCCAGGTAGGCCCCCTAACATGTCAAAACATCACAAATTATAAAAAACATGGCTGGGCACAGTGGCTCACGCCTGTAATCTCTAGCACTCTGGGAGGCCGAGGCGGGAGGATTGCTTGAGGCCAGGAGTTCAAGACCAGCCTCAGCAAGAGCGAGACCCCGTCTCTACTAAAAATAGAAAAAATTAGCCAGTCAACTAAAAATAGAAACAAAAAATTAGCCGGGTGAGGTGGCTCGTGCCTGCAGTCCCAGCTACTCGGGAGGCTGAGGCAGGAGGATTGCTTGATCCCAGGAGTTTGAGGTTGCTGTGAGCTAGGCTGACTCCACAGCACTCACTCTAGCCCGGGCAACAAAGCAAGACTCTGTCTCAAAAAGAAAAAAAAAAAACAAAACAGTTAATTAACTGACCTAATGGCAGGAAACCAGAGGCAGAGCCATGTCATTTATGAACAAGCCTAGCACACGGTTAAGAGAGTTGCTGGCTCTGGGCTATAAGGTGGACCAATCGTGGACCTCGGTTCTGCCACTGTGTCTCTGTGTGACCTTGGACAAGTTCCTTCCCCTCTCTGAGCCCATTCCCTCATCCACGAAATGGTAATGATCACAGTAACCATCTCATCTTATTGTTCTGAGGATTAAAGGAGAAGAAGCATGTAGAGCACTTGGCACATATTAAGTCTCAATAAAGAGTAG
Source organism: Indri indri (assembly GCA_004363605.1). NCBI lineage: Eukaryota > Metazoa > Chordata > Mammalia > Primates > Indriidae > Indri > Indri indri. The sequence continues at coordinate 15,706 of RJWJ010002781.1, read as the reverse complement.
CTGCTATTATCAATACTATTTATAAAGCAGTTGGGTATTTCTGAAAAGCAAGTGGCTGACCCACAAGACACAGCTTTAGATTGGAAGGTGCTGATGTGTTCCTGAGCCTCAGGACAAAGCTGGTGGCCCCACCTGGAGCTGGATTTTATTATTTTGAGAAGCTGCCCTATAAATTAGGGTTCCTATTAGGCAATGTTAAAGAATAGGATCGGGGGCAGTAGTTTTCCTGCAGTGAGTGCTCCCCATGTGCCTGTTACTGTGCTAAGGAGTCTGCATACATATCTCATTTAATCCTCACAACCCCATGAGGTTGGTATGACTATTCTTCCCATTTTGCAGAGAGGGAACATGAGTCACAGAGAATCGAGTCACCGCAGAGTTGAATGGAAGTGGCCTTCAGAGCCTTTATTCCAAACCACTGCACGGTGCCTCCCTCGAGAAGACCACTGATGCTTTTCTGTCTGCCATTTAGCTTTGCTTTGGTGAGTGACAAGCTGTACCAGCAGAAAGAGCCTGTCATCAGTTCTGTGCACACCAAGGTGAAAGGGATCGCGGAGGTGAAAGAGGAGATCGTGGAGAACGGAGTGAAGAAGTCGGTGCAGCACGTCTTTGACACTGCGGATTACACCTTCCCTTTGCAGGTGAGCACCGGGCAGCACTCTCCCAGGACTCACCCCTGGTTACTGTCACCAGGGCCTCGCCCCCTTCCCCTGGGACCTAGAGTCTCACTCCAGAAAAACATTGGCCCTATTTTAAAAGCTCTGTAAAAATCCCAACTGAGAAAACCTAAAAATTGCAGAACTGGGTCAGATCCAGCAGCTCAAAGGAGACGATTCTTTGCTTTATCAAGTCCTACAGGGTTTCTCAAAATAGAAGCGTGTCCTGGTGCATTTAAAACATGATTTGATTCACTCACACTCCATTTATACACGGCTTTTGAGAAGCAGAGCCACCAAGTCGGCGAGGTCTGCCTAGATTCAGAAGGGCAAAGAACTTTCTACCCAGAAGGCACCTTTGTTTGTGTGGCTTTTCATCAACAAAAACCGTCTCCAGGAGCTCATTCTTGTGCACATTTTTGCACAAAGAAAGGATGTAATTGGCAATGACAGGAAAGGTGCGGGTCACAGAGAAAAGGCATGTGACTGTCTAAATTTGCAAGCAGAGAAAATGAAAGCAGAATTGCCAAATTGGAGAAATTAAAGTGGGGTTGAGGATTGCAAAATACAGATGGGGGGTGGTGTGGGTGGGCAGTAGGGACAAAACGGCACGCACGTTTGCAGTCCCACGGAGCTGGAAAGCTTTGCAAAAACCCATAAAGCCAAAGCTGCTGTTTGTTTCTAACAGTGGGTCATTAAAATCCTGCCATTGCCCAGGTGGTGGGCTGCCCTATCGCCCTTTAATTAAAGTCCTGGAAAATGTGAGCAGTGTTCAATGAAGTCTACTCCCCTACTCCCACCTCCACAGGTCGCTTGCATTTCGATTTAATGGGACTTGATTATGTCCAAAAAGCCCCGAAAAGGCTGCTTTTCAGGCTGGAACGGAAAATGACTCCTCCACCATTTGAATTGTTCCTTCGCTCTCCCTCGGCTCAGCAGGGAGGCTCATCAGGCTTTGATATTAAGCCCTTGGCATATTCCATGTTGCCTACAGACTCTGGTTTCTAGAAGCTTAGAAGAGTGGAAAGGTTCCTCCCCAGGCACTTAGCAAGCTGGATTATTATAATTAAGTAGTTTTCTTCTCAAAGGCCTCACATTTTCCTTCCCTCTCCTTTTTCTCTGCAGGGGAACTCCTTCTTTGTGATGACAAACTTTCTCAAGACCGAAGGCCAAGAGCAGCGGTTGTGTCCAGAGGTAAGGAGGGGACCGGGAGCGGCTGGATGGGTGATAAGAGTTCCTAGAGGAGGCGCAGGTAGGAGGAAGCGGACATTGGGACCCGGTGTATTTGAGCTGCAAATAATTACTGAGCAACTGCCTCTTTGCGGGGTTGGGCTGGGCCGAGTGGAAGAAGGGGAAGAAGACATTGCAGGTCTCCCTCCATGGCCGCCAGATTTTCTTCTGTCCCCCTCGGCCTCCTGCTGCAGCACTGTGGCCCGTGGAGACTGGAGCCCTTTTCTTACGGTCCCTGGGTCCCTTTGCAGCTTATGACAACAATGATTCTTGCCATTTGCACAACACTTTACGTTTCACTGGAGCCTCACAACTTCAGGAGGATAATGGCATTCCCAGCCCCATTTCACAGGTCAGAACACAGACTCAGTGAGGTTAAGTGACTTCCCCAGGGTCACACAGCTTGCTGGCGGCAGAGCCAGGAGTAGACGCCGGGTGTCCTCATTCATAGCTTCTCCTGCCGTGGTCCACGCTGAGCTGTGTGCGGGGCCAGTCCTGGGACACGCTGTCAAGCCGCTCAGGGTTGCCTGTTCATCCCACTTCTTAAGAGTTTTAGCCTCTGTATCAGGTGCACATGCCCCCCATGACCACCCCCACCCCCCCAAACCGTCTTTCCCAACTTGGCTTTGCCCTCTCCGTACTCCTGACCTTCTGCCACCTCGTTCTGGAAAACTTTCTTCCCTGTCAAATCGTACTTGTCCTGCTCTGTCCCTTCACAGTCCTGCTCTTTGCTCTTGAAGATGAAAACTAGCTGTTCTAAGTTTACCTATACCGATGTGTTCCTACCGGGTACGGCCTGTCGCTCCCACCCTTCCACCCTCTCCTCTCAGGTCACATAATGTGCTTCACCCGGGACCATTCCCAACGCTGAGGCACGCGGCAGTGGTGGCGCCACCCAGCCAGGGCCTCTGCCTGTGGGCAGGACCAGCCTTGCTTGTGGAGTCTTGTCACCAGCCCACTCTGCAACAAGGTCTAATTTCCTGAGTGTCTAGGAGCTCGGGGTAAACATGCTTTCTTTTAGTACAGTCTTTGCCATCATTTGTACCCAAACTACAAACCAAGATGACATTCCCTTGGTGTCTATGTCAATAACACTCCCCTAAAAGGAGACCTGTCTACCTTTATTTTGCCCCCATGTCCGCTGCACCGTCCCTGCTACTCTGATGAATTCGCTCGCAGCCAGTCCAGCTAAACACTCCCCTCTACCTCCCTTCCCAGGAGTGCTCACTTTCTAATCCAGTTTGGGGTCCCTGGTTCTCTTTTGTTCCATGCTGTGGACACCTCTATGCCACACTCCATCCCTGTGTACACACAAAGATACTTTTCAAGTTATTGAGACTCATAAGGAAGGGAGGTAGGATAGCCCAGAGATTAAGAGCCTGGGCTCGCAAGCTAGACTGCTAATGGTTCCAAACTTGACTTACTAGCTTTGAGACCTTGGGCAGGTGACTTCACCACTCTGTGCCTTGACGTATTCATCTGTAAAACGGGGTTAACAACAAAACCTAGCTCTTGGGACTATTGAAACTAATGAGTGAATACCTGCAGCATGCTTAAAACAAGGCATGGTACATTGCAAGCACTCAATAAATGTGAGCTGTTATGATTCAAATGACATGTTACTCCTCCTCAGACAGGATGTCACTCAGAGTGGTTGGAACCCAAAGGGCTCTGTGGGGGCACTGTTAGCCCAGACACCATGTAACTCTCTGGGATTTTAACCTATCCCCCAAGCTGGTTTGGGTTGGTCTAATTGGACATTCCCCTCCTCTCTGCATAGCAACATCTGCTCTATCTCTGATCATCTTAATAAATATGACTAAGTCCCACTTATACATGAAAATGAATAGACATTTGTTTCAGTTATCTGTTGCTGCAAAACAAACTACCCTGAACCTAGTGGGCTTAAAACAAGCATTTGATTAATTCTCACAGTTCAATGGGTGACTGAGCTCAGCTGGGTGGTTCTTCTGCTGGTCCCCCTCAGGATCTTTCATGGAGTTGCAGTCACATGACAGCTAGGGTTGGCGTCATTTGGGGACTCGACTGGTGCACTGGGATGACGGGGCATCTCTTCCTCTCTGGGATCCCTCAAGACTTTTCCTCTCTGCAGCGTCCATCCACATTGTCTTCCCAGCAGGGTAGCCAAACTTCCTAATAGCAGCTCAGGTTCCCCAAACCAAAAACCAGAAGCTTCCAGGCCTTCTTAAGGCTTAGGCCTGGGTACAGCATTACTTCTGACTTCTGTTGGTCATGCAGTCACAGCACCAGCCTGGCTTCAAAAAGAGGGGGAAACACTCCACCTCTCAATTGGGAGAGTGACTGAGAATTTGTGGCCATATTTAATCTGTGCAGCAATCACAAAAGACATTAAAACAAAACTAATGTTTTTTTTAATTTTAGAATTTCTTTTGGAGAGCAAAATAAAACTGGTTTCTCTTCTTTCTTGAGATTTATTTCCAGTTGATAATGAAAATAACGTAACTTTCCGTGAGCCACAGTGAATGATCACTCATTCATTTTTCATTCATTCCATATTTACCAAGACCTATTAGGTGTTGGGCTCTTGGGCTACAAAGATATGACTCAGGTTTTGCTTTCAAAGGGTTTATAGTCTAATTTGGGAGGTCACAAGGGGAGGAGGCCAGGGACATGCTGGGTGATAAGAGGAAGGAAGCCTGGGAAGAAAAGAGATCGTAAGAGAGTTTGAAAACTATGAGAAACATTCATTGAGCAAATATTACGTGCTAAACTCCTTTTTTCATAACTCATTTAACCTTCACAACAACCATACAAGACAAATCTGTTCACCTTCCCTTTATAGATGAGGAAACTGAGGCTCAGAGAGGTGAAGTGACTTGACTGAGGTCACTCAGCTAGGAAATGGTGCGGTTATTGCATAACCCAGGTGTACCTGGGTCCAAGACCTAGGTCCTTGCCCTGAATCACTGTAAGAGCCACAAACCTCAGAGAGGACAAGGAACAGAGGCTATTTCCATACTCATGTCACGTTCTGGCTTCTCTAAGACTGGCAGCCATTAAGCCTGCTTCCTAGAAAATGGAAGTCAAACATGCATAAACCAAGTCATCTCATTTCTCTTTTCCTTACCCTGTCCTTCAGCCCTGAAACTGGGCTGGCCTCATTTTCTCAGGCCAGGAGAGTGTGCTGGCTGATGTCCCTCAGTTCCACGTGTCCTGCTGAGTCTCTGCACCTGTCTGCACTGCTCAGTCCTGCAACCATAGGGCCGCTTGGACCAGGCCACCTGTCCTCTCCCTAAGGGCCGTCCCTGAAAGTGGTCCCTGGCTACCCAAATATCCACTTTTCAAATTTTTATTTATTTTTGTTTTTTATTGGGATTTAATTCACATATCATAAAATCTACCATTTTAAAGTGTACAATTCAGTGGTTTTTAGTTTATTTGCAGAGTTGTACAACCATCACCACCATCTAATTCCAGATCATTTCCATCACCCCCAAAAGGAGACCCCATCCCCATTAGCAGTCACGCCCTACTCCCCCCACCCCCAGCCCCTGGCAACCACCAATCTGCTTTCTGACTCTATGGATTTGCTTATTCTGAACATTTTGCATAAATGAAATCATACAGTATGTGGCTTTTTGTGACCGGCTTCCTTCACTTAACATTTTCCAAGTTCATCCATGTTGTAGCACGTATGAGTCTTTCATCCTTTTTATGGCTGAATAAGATTCCATGTATGAATTTATTCTTCCATTCATCTATCAGTGGACATGTGGGTTGTTTCCACTTTCTGGCTGTTGTGAGTAGTGCTGCTGTGAACATTCACGTACAAGATTTTGTGTGGACATAGACATCCGCTTCTTGGTATCTTAGTAGCACACGCCACTTACTGCCCACTATCTTGTCCTTCTCCCTGCAGTATCCCACCCGCAGGACGCTCTGTTCCTCTGACCGGGGCTGCAAGAAGGGATGGATGGACCCAAAGAGCAAAGGTACTTTCTGTTTCTTTTCCAGAGACCCTGCGGGTGGATGGTCTAGCATCTTGGTGACATTCGCGATGCACAATTCAGGTCTTTAGCCTTTGGTTCTCAGCTGCCTTCTTCCACCGTCATCATATGTGAGCCAGTGTCCGCCCCATGCCTTGGCTCTGTCCCCAGCAAACCAGTTGCTGACTGTGAATGTGACTCCAATTTCCCAGCAAGAGAAGCTCCTGAAAACCTAGCAGGTTCGGGGTTCTAATGGATAGAAAAATCACATGGCCCACAGTGTCATCTGCGCATTCTAAACTTTCCCCCGAATTTCCCTAAAGGTTGAGGAGCATGAACTTGTACCCCCAGAGCAACTGGAAGCAGCACTCATATTAATCTACAGAATTTCCTTATCTTTTGTTTTAACTTAAAAAGGAACCTGACAATAAAAAAAAAAAAACATAAAAAAGAAAAAACCATCAGTGGTTGTAACACACACAAACACACAGAGGCATATGAACGTTGCATACAATTCCGTAATACATGTGTATTTGAGTTGGCATAGAGATCATTTTAACATTACTCGCTATTTAATTAATTCTCCCTTGGAAATCTGTTAATCTTCCTGACACTACTCCAGGAAGACATGCCATGTTTATTCCATGACTTCGCACCCCTTGAGTGACTCAGTTGCCCCTTTGAGAAGCCGGGTTCTAGCCCATTTACACCAGGTGAGAGAATACACTGTTCAGCTGCTCTGTCAGGCATCTTTTCTTATAAAGAAACCAAGAGAGCCAATAGAATCCAGTCTTTCTGTGCTTTCCCTGGGCCTTTTTAAAAAAGCTTACTGTTCAATGTTTTGCTTATTTGCTTTGCCCTATGTATTTGCTTATTTGCTTTGCCCTTGTAGTCAGGATGGGGTTTCGTGGAAGCTGAAGCTGCTTGGGTTGAAAAGTATAAACAGTCTCTTGCTTGGGCTGAGTTAATGCCGCCCCTTCCGGAGAACTTCCTCACCATGGTTCTTTCATATCTGTGCTTCTACGACCCCTCAACCCCCACAGGAATCCAGACCGGACGGTGTATAGTGTATAAAGGGAACCAGAAAACCTGCGAAGTCGCTGCCTGGTGTCCCATTGAGGCAGTAGAGGAGGCCCCCCGGTGAGTTGCATGGTGGGGGACAGACATGCACAGTGGCCCTCAGAAGTGACCAGATGAGGCCTGCTGGGGCTTTCCCTTCTCAGCACAGCCCCATAAAGCCCTGGGTCTTGTTTGCTTGGGGACCCCTGTAAGTAAGGGGGACTGCTTGGCAAAAAGCAGTGTCTTTGGCAGGGCCATGCTGGTTGTTAAAATCCTGAAATAATTCTGAACCAGCTAGTAAGTAGCTACTACCCTTAGCACCCTTGGGTGCCCCCGCCGCCCTCCTGGCTGTCTCAGCAGGGCACTTCCAGACCCCTCCTTTAGTGCCACAGTAGGGCCCACCTGACTGGTCAGTGTCCTTATTGAAGACTAAAGAAAGGAAGGAAGATGGAAAAGAAAGAAGAAGAAGGGAAAGAGGGGGAAAGATGGAGTAGAGGGGAAGTTTTCTCAAATTAAATGCTCACATGACATACGGATTTGGCAGTCTCCTGTATTGATTCTTCCCTTCAACACACAAGGTCAGGATGTTAAATCTCAGAAGCTACGAGGGCCAATGCATTTCAGCAGAGAATAGTTAGAAAGACCTGGATTCAAATCCTAACTCTAACACACTTTTGCTGTGTGACCTTGGGCAACTGGCTTAACCCCTCTGAGCTTCAGTGTCCTCTTCTATAAAATGAGAATAATCTCACCTACCTCATGGGGCTGTTGTAAGGATTAAATGAGATGATACTTGTACAATTACTGTAAAGTGAGCTCCATGTGTGGCTTATACACACACACGCACATGTGCTCATGTGCACATGTTCATGCACATGATCTGCCCCTAGAAGTGTGGTGGTTCTAGACCAGCACTGCCCGATAGAACTTTCTGCAATGATGGAAATGTTCTGTACCTGCACTGTCCAAACCATAGCCCTTAGGTACACGTGGCTATTGAGCAACTGAAATGTGGCTACTGCAACTAAGCAACTGAATTTTTAAGTTAATTGAATTCAAATTTAAATAGCCAAAAATGCCTGGTGGCTACCATAGTGGACAGCACAGTTCTAGACCAATGATACTCAGGACCACTCCCTCAGCATCCGTGGGGCAAAGAGAAAACTGCCCCAAGCTGGCCTGTGGAAGGCTCAGGCAGAGGTTCCTGATGGCAGGGTGGGTGTGCCAGGCAGCGTCACCCTCTCTGGCCCGCGATCATTAATGGCTCTACCCAGGTTTATTTCTAGGTTAGGAAACATTCTTTGTCACAGAAGGAATTTCCCACATCGGGGCGGATAGCAGCCTACACTCACATAGTCCTTGGTTCAAGACAAGAGGCCCCCTGATTGGCTGTGGTTTTCCGTTCCAGCTCTGCCATCAACTCACTCATTAGATAAGTGTGCCTGTCCCTTGGCTACATTTTGATGTGACCTTGGGCAAGCAACTCCCTGGACTTCAGTTTCTCATATGTCATGCGATTTAGCTAAGATGGCTCATTTAACCATTCATTCAACACATCCATCACCACGTAGTAGGCGTTAGATATTTATTTTACTGTGTACAAGAGACTGTGCTACATTTTAGGTAACATACGAGAAGTCCCAGATATGCAGCAGGTCCCAACCGTTGCACATACCTAAACATGTAATTATATCAGAGTGTGAAAAGTGTCACAGTAAATGCCACTGGGTCTCAAGAAGGGAGAAACTCTTCTTGGAGAAGCTGGAGAGGCTTTATGGAGAATTTTGGGAGGCTTGGCCCAGTGGGTTACTGTAGCCATGTCTCTTCACTCATCCCAAAGACCAAAAGCAAGAAACCAGAAGACCAAAAGCAAGAAACCAGAAGCCTATTGGCACACGGACTCCCTCGGTCTCTTATAGTCACTGCATTCTGCATTTCTCCCTCCCAGACCTGCACTTTTGAACAGTGCTGAAAACTTCACTGTGCTCATCAAGAACAATATCGACTTCCCCGGCCATAACTACACCACGTAAGTGCCCAGGATGCCTGGCTGTGTTAGTTATCTACTGCTGTGTAACAAATCACCCCAAACCTCAGAAGCCCCAAAACAACAAACGTTTACTGTTTCCCTGGAATCTGGGAATGACTTTTCTGGGTGGATCTGTTTTCAACAGAGATATTTATGTGTGTGTTTGCTTTTAATTATGCACAGGAGAAACATCTTGCCTGGTTTAAACATTACTTGTACCTTTCACAAGACTCAGAATCCACAGTGTCCCATTTTCCGACTAGGAGATATCTTCCGGGAAACAGGAGATAATTTTTCAGATGTGGCAATTCAGGTTAGTGGTGTCTTTGTACGGGTAGGGTGTGGAGGGGTGTGTGTCAGGAGATGGAGGATGTCAACTGTCCAGAACACCAGGCCATTGCGTCTTCATAATATGGCTCTCATTTCCTGAGCATTTAGTAAATCCATACACCGTGCCAAGGGCTTTACCTACATTACCTCATTTAACCCGACAACTGCCTTGGGAGTGAGCTACTTGGCATATTAGTTCCCTGTAGCTGCTGTAACAAATTAACACAAGCTTCATGGCTTAAAAGAACACATTTTTTTTTTTTTTTTATGTTTCTGGAGGTCAGAAGTCTGAATTTAGTTTCACTGAGCAGAAATCAAGGTGTCAGCATGGCCATGCTTCCTCTGCGGCTCTAGGGGAGAATGCATTTCCTTGCCTTTTCTGCCTTCTAGAGCTGCATCCCTTGCACTTCTTGGTTCATAGGCCCTTCCTCCATCTTCAAAGCCAGCAGTGTAGCACCTTGCTTCAGTGGTCACGGTGACTCCTTATCTGCGTCAAACCTCCCTCTTATAAAGACACTTGTAAAGGAATTTACGAGAGGGGGCATTTACCGGCCACCTGGATAATCCAGGATAATCCCCCATCTCGAACTCTTGATTTAATCACGCCTGCAAAGAGCTTTCCCTAGGGGAGTATGGGAGGTAAAGCAGAAAAGACATTTCACGGGGTGCCTGCCCCAAGAAGTTTTGAATTTATCTTTGATGAGGGGGCCATTAAAGGTGTTAGAGTGGAGAAGTGGTTTGTTGAAAGTTGTGTTTTAGGAAAATAACTCCAATGGTGGTGTGTCCCAGATGGGAGGAGATGCGTTGCTGCTGCCACGATAATGCTTGTGTGAGTTGGGTAGGGCTGCTCTTGCGGCTCTAAAGCCTTTAATCAGCATTTTTCCTCAAAAAATAAAACCTTTCCTTCAGCAATCATTGCTATGCACGTCCAGCAGACGTGGAGACTGTCTCTTGTTGACTTCCCCAGGGTGGAATCATGGGCATTGAGATCTACTGGGACTGCGACCTGGACAGTTGGTTCCATCACTGCCGTCCCAAATACAGTTTCCGTCGCCTGGATGACAAGACCACCAATGAGTCCTTGTACCCTGGCTACAACTTCAGGTAACTCCGGGTCAGACTCACCCAATGGCCGGCCATTGGCTCCACAGGAAGCCTCAGGCCCAGCTGTACTACAGCCCCAACAGTCAGTAAGACTAGGGTTGGTTCCCAAGGCAACAAGACAATGAAAAAACACTCCCTCTAAGAGATAGGCAGTGACTGAATTTTTTGCATGAATTTCTCTCTCTTTTTTTTCCTTGAGACAGAGTCTCACTCTATTTTACGGGTGAGAGTGGGTGTCATCATAGCTCACTGCAACCTCAAACTCCTGGGCTCAAGCGATCCTCCTGCCTCAGCCTCCTGAGTAGCTGGGACTATAGGCACATGCCACCACTCCTGGCTAATTTTTCTATTTTTCGTAGAGATGGGGTCTCACTATGTTGCTCAGGTTGGTCTCGAACTCCTGGCCTTAAGTGATCCTCCCAACTCGGCCTCCGAAAGTGCTAGGATTATAGGCGCGAGCCCCTGGCCTTTTTCTCTTTTTAATGATCAAAGATATATACACTCTTTGTAAAACAAAAACAAAACTTGGGAAACAGAAAAGCATAGGGGAGGATGAAAATCACCCATAATTCCTCTACCCTGAGACAATCAAGGGAATTTCCCTGTCTATGCCAGTTCTTTCATGAGGCTCATATGAGATCGTTTCATACATGTCATTTGGTATTTTGTGGGGTTTTTTTAATACCCTGGTCACTCAAAATTCTTTGTGGCTATGACATTAATATCGTAACATTCCATCATGTGGGTGTACCGATAACTATTGCTACAATTAGGGGGGGGTCTTCTACATACCAGGCACTTGCTATCACCATCTCTAAGCCTCCGAACAACCCTGGAAGGTAGATATTAGTGTTCCTGGAAGATGATCTGCCCAAGGCCCATAGCTAGTAACAGACACTCCATAATTCTCCCATCCAAGTACTAACCAGGCCCGACCCTGCTTAGCCTCCAAGATCAGATGAGAGACACTCCATGATTCTTTTTTTTTTTATTTCAGCATATTATGGGGGTACAGATGTTTAGGTTACGTATGTGCCCTTGACCCCCCCTGACACTCCATGATTCTGACATCACTCATCCCGTAAGTCACACTCTTTCCCTTCTATCTCATGATTTTCTCACCCATGACTCCATTATTGGACATTTTGGGTTGTTTCCAGTTTTTTCTATTATAAATAACTCTGCACTGTACATCTTTGCACATACATCTTTGTTTGAATTCCAGGTTATTTCCTTAGTTCAAATTTCTAGACTTATTGAATCAAAGGTTAGGAACATTTTATCATATGCTTTCAGATTTTTAAAAATTTCTATGGCTATATTTTTCAGTTCTAGGATTTTTATTTGGTTCTTTTTCAAAGCCATCTATTATTGTTCCCGTGAGTTCCATTCTTGCCTTATAGATCCTACTCCTTTTGTCCATTTTACTGTATAATTCCTTTCATATCGACCTATTATGTGAAGTAACTTAGGTGGGATTTCTCCTTCTGGGCTTTGGGATATTGTCTTCTGTAGAAATAATCTTATGCAAAATTCCATGTGTGCTGTGGGATACGGAGACATTCTTCTGGGATGATTATGTAATTCTGTAGTTGTTCCTGCCGGGACCGTATGGTGTCTATCAATCATGAATCAGTATTCAGTTTAATTTCTGGGCTCAGGATTTCTACTAAAAGAATCCAGTTTCTGCTCCCTTGCTATGTGAGGCTTCTGCTGCCCCAGCCCCCTTCCCCATAAGCATGTTGAAACTCCAGCTCCTCAGGTATAGACCTGGTTCAGGTACTTTTAAGGGTGACATGGATTCCATCCCGACTGACTACACATGTCTAGCACCTAGAAAAAAAAATGTCCTTTCTTGTTTTGAGCTCAGTATTGTATTGATAGGACTTTTCAGAAATATTTTATCTTGCTCTTCTGTGTGTATGAGGTGGCAGAGGGGTGGAGGTGGTGGGACTTCTTGCTCTAGCTCAGGATGCCATCCTGATGGAAGTCCCTTTGGGAAGAACATTTTTAAGACTCTCCATACCTTGGGCCACTCTGCTTCCTCACCTGCAGTGTTGTCTTACTTTTTTCTTTTCTTTCTTTCTTTTCTTTTTTTTTTTTTTTTTTTTTTTTGAGATAGGGTCTCACTCTGTTGCCTGGGCTAGAGTGCAGTGGCATCATCACAGCTCACTGCAACCTCAAACTCCTGGGCTCAAGCGATCCTCCCACCTCAGCCTCCTGAGTAGCTGGGGCTACAAGAGTTGTCTTACTTTTAAAACTTCTTTGTAGCACATCCTGTGTGCTTCTGGCTTCGGGACTTCAACCCCATGAATTCACGAGGGTTCTGGTTCATTTGCACTCTTACGCTCCTCCCCTGACTCATTCTTGTTTTGACCCTCTGCACAGCTCGCTCCTCTGCTCCTGACTTTTGCCTGTGCCGTCCTAACTTAGTTTCCACCATACCTCCTATGTCTGGATCATTTTTTCAGCCTGTTCCTACAACTCTGTCCCAGTAGTGACTTGGCCCTAACACAGTCTCTATGACCTATCGTTGCCTGGGGGCACCAGGCATGTTTCTGTGACTGTGATAATGACTGGTCATTCTGTGCCCTGGTTCTAGACACAAAATAGGCATATGCTGTTCCCTTTTCAGAAAGAGTTGCCAAGTACACCAATAGACTAATGAAGCTGGTAGGAAATTGATGTTGGCATTCCTCACGCACTCAGTCATCAAATGTACATTGCAGAAAAAAAATATTCCTTGTGCCAATTGGTATATATTGGTAAAGAAAATAGACAAGGTCACTACTTTCATGGTGCTTATATTCTAGTAAGGGTAATGGACAAAATATAAGTAAATAAAAAGTTCCAGAAACTCAATATCACTAGTCAATTCAAAACATGAATTAAAACCACAATAAAATACAACTACACACCAACTAGAAAGGCTAGAATCTACAAAGACTGGCAATCCCAAATGTTGGCAAGGAGAAGAGCAATTGGAACTCTCCTACTTTCCTGGTGGGAATGTAAAATGGTACAACCACATTAGGGAATTGTTGAGAAGTTTCTTACCAAGTTAAGCATACATGTACCCTATAATCCAGAAATCCCACAATCCCATTCTTAGGTATTTATCCAAGAGAAAAGAAATCATATGTCCACACAAAGACTTGTCCATGATGTTCATAGCAGCCTTATTCATAATAACCAAAACCCAGAAGCAACCCAAATATCCAACAAGTGAAAGAATAAATAAACTCTGGTATATCTATACAATAAAACACTACTCGGTACAAATAAAATAGGAACTAACTGCTGCTACATTCAACAACACAGATGAATCAATCCCACAGACATTATGTTGAGTAAAAGAAGCCGTACCTTAATGAGTACATAATGTTTGATGCCATTTACATGAAGTTCAAGTTCTATCACCTATGATGATGGAAGACAGAACAGTGGTTGCTGAGCTGGGGAGTAGGGTGGAGGAGGTAGGAATTGACTGGAAAGTACAAGAGAGTTTTCTGGGATGATGGAATGTTCTAAATTTTGATAGAGGTATAGGTTATACAAGGTATTCATTTGCCTTAGGACTCATGCACTTTATTATATGTAAATTATTCCTCAATAGAACAAATCCAATGGGACCGTTTCAGATGATGGTAAGTCCTGCAAAGGAAATCAAACAAGATAGTGTAATGGGGCAGACGTGGCCAAGGAAGGCCTCTCCAAGCACAGGGGGAGGAACTGCTGGTTCCAGGACCCCATATTGAGTGTGGAGGGTCTAATTCGTGGTTCTTAAACTCGAGTGAGCATTGGACTGTGCTGGAGGCTTGTGAAAACACAGATTGCTGAGGCCAGCCCCTACCGTGGATGGAGGGTGGGCCTGAGAATGTGCATTTCTAACACGTCCCCACGTGATGCTGATGCCGGGGACCACACTTTGAGAACCGCTAGTGTAGACCACAAACACTAAAGGGATTCAGAGAAGTTAAAGTTTTTTTCTAAATTGATTCCTATAACGTGGGCTCCTGTGTGTGCAGTTTCTCTTCTTCTTAACTAGGAAAGCACAATCCTCAGGAAAGCTAAGGATGTCCTGGGTCCACAGCCTCTGTGGCAGCCACAGCTGGAGCTGACTACCAGTGGTCCCCTTTAGAAAGGGCATGTGGTTTTTTGGTTTGTCACTGTCCCTCCACTCCTTGTTGCCTTATACCTGGCCAGCATGACTTAGTTCTGTTCCCTGCCTGGCCACTATAGGCATCTGAGTTTGAACCCTTGACGTCAAGGCTGGCCGATGCCTTTTGTCTCCTCTGGGTCAATGGAGTTTCATCAGGGCCCTGAAAGCAGCTCCTCATTGAAGCAACTTTTTGATCATCCCCTGCTGCTCTGCTAAATAGAGAGCAGAGCAGCAGACCATTAGCAAGAAGAGAGGACAGGATCAGTGGTCCCCTGACTGCCTTTCCAGGCTGTTTCTTTTAGCAGTCAGCATAAGCACATACGGCAATGTACCAATCAGATGTCAGCAAATGTCCTTTGAGTGGCTGAGCTAAGAACATTAGCTCCTGGAGAGATCTGAACTTTCTGAAGACCTGAGGTGGTTATGACGTCAATATTCTTTTAGAACAAAGTATTCGAGCATGTGGTCTGGAATGAGCACCAGAAGAAATCTTTGGCCAAAAATAAATTGTCAAGATCTGATGGGTAAGTGGACAAGTTATTTTCAAATAGCCACACAAAAGAGAAGAAAATTACAGGTTATATGAGGTATATGAGAAAATCTAACTTTCTGAAACACAAGAAGTTGAAGAAGTTGATCACATTGCAGAATTCTGTCCTTTACAAAATGATCCATTGCAAAATGTCCTTATTCAGTGAACTGTGATTCGGTTTATTTACAACACGTGTAAAGTAGGGCAGGCCCAAACAGAATGTATGAGGCACTTCTCAGGTCCAAAATGAGGATGTGCCTGTACTAGTTTCCTAGTTTTCAGAAATGTATTCTCTCACGATTCCAGAGGCCAGCAGTCCAAGGTCATGGTGTCAGCAGGGCCACCCGCGTTCCCTCTGGAGCTCTAGGGGAGGATCCTCTCTTGCCTCTTCCAGCTGCGGTGGCTGCAGGCATTCCTTCGGTTGTGGCTGCACCACGACAGTCTCTGCCTCCATCCTCACACAGCTTCTCCTGTGTCTCTACGTCCTAAATCTCCTTCTCCTTTATCTCATAAGGACACCACTCATTGGACTTAGAGCCTACCCTAAATCCGGGATGATCTCATCTCGAGCTCCTTAACTTAATAACATCTGCAAAACTCTATTTTCAAATAAGCTCATATTCACAGGCAAGAAGG